>VDFB02327377.1:0-27912 GCA_007258455.2 Sequoia sempervirens
CCCTTTCCAGAATGATTCTATATGCATCAAGAATATCAGCCACTTCAATATCAATGACCTGTTGTATCCGTGGGTCTACAACAATCTACATCGGGATACAGTTTATTTCACCCATAATGTTGATCTCTGTTTTGTCCAGCTGGGTCACCTTTCTCTTTGACAGCGTGGGAGTGATGCTAAGAGCTTTGTAGATAGCCAAAGGCATGATGTTGGCAGACGCGCCTAAATCGAGCAAGCAGTTATGCAAATTCTTCCCAAAGACCCTAATGGTTGTCAAGAAAGGGGGAGTTTTCGGTCTCCCTTGGAAGATGCCCACAGGTGTGTCCATTTGAGCTATTTGACCTTTATTCCTATCGCTGCCCGTATCCTTGGCTTGCTTAAATTGCTGGTCCTTAGAAAACTGTCTGGTAGCCCTTTCCAGCTCATTTTTAATTTGCTTACTTGCTGATTGATTCATGGGAACATCCCTCTTTTTTCAGGCATTATCCTAAATTTTTGGTTCTTTCCTAGGCTCCTCAAAGGTTACCCTCTTAGCTAAAGTTTCTTGTGTTGTACTAGAAGATGGAGTCCCATTCAGAACCCTAAAGAAAGCATGCCTCACGGCAGGAACTTTGAGTAATTCGAAGGCTGACAAATTGATTTTTACCTTCTTGAACTCTTCTGCCACATATTCGCCCATTTGCTCGATTTCAGAGCTAAAAGCTTGGCCTATAGCAGAACTAGGGGTTTGGACCTTTGTTTGACTAGACGGATTTTGAGGTTGGCCTTGAGGCTAATTTTTTGACTGATTTTGAGACTGGTTCTTATTGAAGTATTAGGCAGGTATATGAAGAAGCCCAGAGTTATTGCTGGCATTTGGATCAGGCGGAGTGGCGAAATTGTTTGGTGGGGTAGAAGTTGTAAAGGGTCCATCGACTTGCCTATTCCTAAGGAAGTAGGGACTCGACCATTGATGGAACATGTGGACCTCATCTACAAATGGTTCTTCTTCATCTACTAGACCATTATCTACTAAATCAAAGAGCTGAGCCAAGGTTTGTTCATTACTTACCTCTTGCGCTTTCTCATCCTCAATAGGAGTAGGATCGACTTCGGGCTCGTTGCAGTCACCTTGCAGAAACGGTGCCTGATTGACCACCAGACATGAGGAATCGTAGGGCTCAGATGGGATGATGTCTCTGCAGTTGGCATTATTGACTGCATTTTGTACCTCCACCTGGAAGATCTCAGCAGCTGTCTGGAACTTGGGACAATCCAGCTCGAAATGTCTGCTGGTTTTGTGAAGCCGACACCATCTGGACAAGGCTGCCTTGGTCAGATATACGCCGCTGGATGTTTTGTCATTGCTTGCCTGTTGATCGAAAGGCATAGGGACACCACCATTATTGGGCCTGGTGTTCCATGTGTGATTCTGCCTCTGAGAAGGTCTCCTTTCTGCATTCTGGTTGGCGTTCTGCCCCCTCTCATAATTCTACCCAAAGTAGGTGCCTACTTCCCAACTATCTCTGTTGTCTCTATTGTCTCGGCTGTCCCGATTGAGATTGGCCTGGAAATTACGCTGGGAGGCCTACAACTGATTATTCTGATTCTTTAGATGCATCATCTCCGTGGACATTTCCTTGATCATCTTAGTCAGCTCCTCTAGCTTGTCTTTCTCAGTCGCACCTCCAGGCGATGAGACCAGATTTTGGAGAAAAGCGGGCGGGGCCACCAGCTGATTCTGGTAGGCTGGAGGAAAGTTCAGTCTCGACAGGTACAATGGCGCCTGAGGAAGTTGACAATACGCCTGCTGTTGCGGAGCAATCTGGGAATAGTTGTACTACTGCTGGGGCTGCAAATAGGAAGACACGAGAGGTGCATAATTCAATGGCTGCCTCGAATGCGACACCATAGGCAATTGGGGTACCTAGTTCATAAGAGGGGTTTGATGAGCAAACACCTGATTAAGCCCCTGAATCTGCATTGGGTGGGCTACCGGCCCCAAAGAGGGTAGCGGGCCGAAGATATTCTGCCCCAAGTCTGCACTAGCGACAACAGTTTCTACATAGACAGCCAGTAGGGTAGTAGGCAGTGGGTGCATCCTTTTCACCAAGGCCGACGTGAGGTTGTCCAGCGCCGCATAGTAGACCAAGAGAGCAGCCGCATCATTATGGAGGTACGGATCCTGAAGCCTCATGTGAGCCCGATGGAAGTGGTCATTGAAGGAGCAATAGGTTTGTTGACCTCCCTTCTGATAGATATGAACTATTGGTAAAGGTCCGAAGGGTTGATGGGGATCTTGTATTTCTGCAGAAAGACATTATTCATCAGGTTCCATGAGGTGATGGATCCTCTCGATAGATTAATGTACCAATAGAAGGCTTCTTCCCCTAATGAATGCGGAAAAAGGCAGCATGCAACATCCTCGTGGTCCACTTGCATTTCGGTGATAGTCATCTCGAATATTTTGATATGCTCTTCAACTGTTCTTTGCATATTGCGTGGATGAAACTTTGAACAAAAGCCCTCCGGATTCTTGGGAATGTCATTATAGACCGCAAAGTGTATCAGCGAAGGGTTATGTACCAACCAAGCCATGGAGGGTGGCGGAGGTGGTGCTTGCTGTTGGAAAATAGGAATTTGAGGTTGTATTTGCAATACAACAGCAATATGGGGCTGCCCTTGAGCTATAGCTGTCTTGACTATGACTTGGGCTGGGAAGGCTGGCAGAGGAGCAATCCCCTGGCTGCTGGAGATATGAGGTGCAAATGCAGTTTGGGATGGTTGGGTGGAAGATAAAGGCCAGCCAAATAAAAGTGAGGGTGAAACGGGGGCCGATGGAATGGAGGAAGAGGAAGAGGCTACTTACTCTTTGTACTCTGTTTTGCCTTCGCTGGAGGCTGCACTCTTCAAATTCTTCCTTGTTTGGTGTTAATCGTGAGAACTCTCTCAAACCTTCGGGAGAATGGACCGATTCGATCCATTTATCCCGTAGCTTAGTATTTCGAGCATGGCCCTCCTTCTAGCGCTAGTTCTGTTGATGGTGATTTATTCACTTCTCAACACAGGCAGTGCATAGGCGCACTACCTCTTTTGAAAGACAATCTCCCATAATCGAATTGCAGAACACTATCCTAAGGTCTCTCGGATTGCCGTCATGACAAGGCTCGATACCTTTCGCAGAGTTTGATGTGATTTTGGCTCGAATCACAAGGCGTCTTAAAGAAACACAAAGTGTGGACACAAAGCATGAAGTTGATCTTGAAATGGAGTTCTTAGATGTTGCATTATGCTGGTCAGAGGGTTCAAACAACAATCTTGGACTCCATTTAGTTGTTGGATTTGGCTTTACAATGTGCAATGAACCTTAACATAGGTCAGTTACTTAAAAAAAAAAAAAAAAAGGCGAAAGGGAGGAAAAGTTCTTAAGTCTGAAGCTTGCTATGAATAGTGACAATGGAGTTCCTGCAATGGACAATTCCTTAAAACAATATCCCACTTAACCAGGGATTTCACAGTATCATGGAAATTGTGCTATCTTCTAAGGGCTGCAAATATTTCATCCTTCATCCACCACATACATGCATGAATCAAAGATAAATGTTTGGGGTAGCTTCAAATCGAGTCCAGGCTAACTTTGCACAGCTATCTACCTTCAACAAACAGCGAAAAGTATGGACTAAGGGATCATCAACAAAGCAGGAATTTTCACAATCACCCAACAACATTCCTAAGATTTATCAAAATAAAGTAAACAGCTAACTAAACAGCCATAAGATCTAAGCTAAACATGTAATATTGGAGAATGAATCATGTCACATGGGAGAAATCAAGAAAATACACCAAGTCAATGATATTTCTTATAAATTTCAGCAGCATGCCTTTACAACAACTCAACTCTCCCTTTGCAAATGAGGGGAGTGCTCTATTTATAGTTTCCAAAAAGTTAAATGAATGGCCAAGATTCATTCTCATTATGTGGCCAAGATTCATTACAAAATAGGGTTTCACCTACCCCCAAATAGATTTACAATTTAAAATACATTTCTGTCTTTTCCCTATTTTGTCTCCTAGTGGGTGGCACTATAGATTTTTCATCCTGTAGCTAATTGTTGTTTTCTTTGCTGTAGCTACTCTTCAAGGAGGTCTTCTTCTTTGGCTGGGCTGTCCTCTTGCTCCTCGGAAGCTGCGTGTTCTATGTACTTGAGGATGATGGCTTGGAGCTTGTCTATCTTGAGGATCTCACACCACAATGCCTAGTAACTCCATTCCTTAGCGTTATCTTCCAGCCGCTTCCAATCCTCGTCATACTTCGAGCCTTGGTCCCTGAATAGCTCTGATCGGTCGAAGGCACGGGCAGCAAAACTCAGGAACTCCATTGTGATTTCTCCGTCTGTCCTGTCCTTCATCTTCTCCTGGAAGTATGGCTTGACCTTCTCTGGGTCCATTTGTACCGTGGGCATATCATAGCTCGTCATCAGCTTGAGATATTCGGCACATTCCGCCCGAATTTCCTTGATCCATTCAATATCTGGATCCACCTTGTTGAGGATCTGCTCCAACCTTTCCTTCTGGTTGACGAGGTCTCTGCGCCATACATCCACTAGCCAATGATCTTCTTTCTTCAGTTCTAGCTTCTCCTCCCACGTGTCCTCAGGCATCTGAAGGATAGCCTTGATTCTCGGGAAGGTGGAGTCGTACGTTGCAGGGAAATTGGTGCAGAGCCTCCTTGTACTTTCCAGGGATTGGATTAGGTCCAAGAACTTGTTGGCTGTCCGCACAGCCCGGCTGATTCCCATGTTTCCGACGTATGTGACCTATCGGAACCAATCCTCAGTAGTTTTCTCCAAGTTCTTCCTTCTCTCCATCTTTTCAATCTATTCTTTGGAGAGCAACTGTGGTGCGGCAGCAGAGGTGGTGGACAGGTCGTCCACTGAGGACCATTGCTGTATGTAGTCGGTTAGGGCAGCAACCTGCGCTTTAAGCTCATCCTTGGAGACCTTGTCCTGCTTTATCAGGTGCACTACTGTGGCCACCGACTCCTCAAGGTGCCCAACCTTTTTCTCTCTGGTTGCTGTCCCTAGGTCAATGGTGGAGATATTGTAACTTACCCCTGCCTGGCCAACAGTAGGTGTTGCAATTTGTGCTGATTGGGAGCTAGAGGCATCCATCGTTATCCTGGATCGGACCTTGGGCTTCTTCTCCTTCTTTGTCGTGCTCAGGGATCGAGCCAAGATGGCCTCCAATCTCGCCCTTGGGTCCTTTAGAACAGGAGTTGTCTTTTCAAGTTGTTTCTCCAACCAATCAGGCATAATAGAATTATCCCTGGGCGCATCATGGCTGCCCTCACCCTTCTCAGTCAGAGGCAAGACTTCTACCTCCTTTTCCTTTTGGGGCTCCTCTTTCTCTTTAGTAGCGTCCTCCTCCTCTTCATCGGAGTTGCGAACGAATACAAGGTGTTTGACGGACAACTTGGTGGAAAATTGCCGGGTGGGACTTTCTTCTCTTCAGTAGCCTTGGCCTCAGGGCTCTTTACAGCATGGGTCTCGGCCTCAGATAAATCCTTTTGTGGCTGCTCCTCTGGCGGCTGCCCCTCCTCAGTAAATGGTGACCTTTCTGCCTCTTCCCCAACGTCCTTTGGTTGCTGCGCCAACTCTTCCTCAAGGTCATCATCAAATGTTCGGATGATTTCCTTGGCACCCGAGCCATCCTCCTCATCCCCACTCTCAGAAGAGCCTGTCTTTTCTCCCTCATAGACCACCTTGTCAATGGTTCGGTGCTCATACTCGGGGTGCTCGTGATATTCATCGGCCTCCTCCTCCATAGACTTTGAGGTCTCTTGCTCTCGCTCCTCCAACTCTTTTGAAATCTGCATTGTAGCTTCCATGGCTAGCGGCCCTCTTGGCGGTTGTGAATGCTGAGCTGTTGCGAGGGCTTGGGCGAGGGCTGCTTGGAGTGCGGGGTTCATTAAGATTTGGGAAAGCTCAGGGGGGAGGTTTTGCATATGTCTCGTAAGGGCCTCGGGCATAACGACAGTGGGAAGAGGGGATGTTATTGTTGCCAGAGGGAGGGAGGTAATTGGAGACATGGTAGCAGAGGAAGGAGGAGTGGTCACGCCAGAGGAGGAATCAATGATGACTATTGACCCGGCCGGGGGCTAAGGGGCAAGATGGACATAAATGTCCACCGCCAGCGGAGATGTGGCGACCATAGCTTGGGAGGCAGACGGTGCAACAGGAGGGGCAGGGAGAGTCAAGGGAGGCTGCGATTCTATCATAGCCACCATCTGCTTGAGCCTTTTGGGAGATGAGCCTCCCGTTTCTTTCATTGCTTGCTCCTTGGGATCTGCAGACTGTGCAGTCTCTGCTCCCTTTCTCTTCTGAGATCTGGTGATAGGGGGAGACTTGGAGGTCTCACCAGTTGACGTGGTGGCGGCAACATCCTCCGTGGCGCTTGGCTCGCTTTTGAGCCCTTCATATGTTAGGACTACTCCTTGCCACTTTAGGTGCGCCACCTGCCCATCGACCCACTCCTTAGTGCAAGTGAGAATCGGCTGGGTTATGGTGTCCAGGTCATCGACCTCTTGTTCGTCCCAGTCAATCGACGGTATTGGCAGGTTAGCAACTGCAGGGTACCTTGGGTGCATGATCGTGGACTCGTCCTCTTCGACCTGGTCTGGCACCGGGAATGGTTGCACCCGTCTTAGGAACAGCACCGTCATGCGCATGTAGTGCCGGGCGAGCACCTCCTTGTCATCTTTGCAGTCAGCCCAGAAGTCTTCAATGTGGTATTGGTGGGCATATGCTGGCCCCAGTGCCTTCCTGACGTGGCCGTGAGGGTCCATCCGTGGGTGTGCGGTGTACCAGTCAAAATGATATTCCTTAAGCTCCTTCTCAGAATTACTGGCGCATTGAGAAGTCTGTAACCGGTATAGGCCCTGGCCAAGGGTCATGGGATAGGAGATCCCTGCTATGTGCTTATTGCTAAAGACGGCCTGGATGTGCTGGAGCTACCGGGAAAGCTCTAGGAGGATGATCCTGTCATTTGGGTACCGCGGAAATCTGTTTGGCCGCTTTATGAATCCCTGGGCCCGGATGTAGGCAAACTTAGGGAACTGGATAAATAGGAAGGCATATTCCTTTAGGAGCGCCCTGGCGCTGTGGGAGACTCTCCTCTCGAAGTCTCCGGCGATCAATCTGATGATATGGCCAATGAAGGCGTCATTGACCTGGTAGTACTCCTTCTTAAAGTTGCGATACTGGAGTTGAGGATATTTGTCAAACGGCTTGAGCCCTCGCCTGTGCCCCTGATCGGGTGCCACAAATAGCCCGCTGTATTGTCTTTGACTTGCCAGGGAGTAGACGAGGTAGGAGGTCATGTAAAACTTAGAGCTCTTCTTGACGTTGACAAACTGCTCATGGAAGCAGTTGCTAATGATGCCTCCCCAATCGAATGAGACCTTGGTGTTAACGTTCTCATTCCCCCTCAGGATTTGCTCAATGTAATAGGCCATCCATTCTTGGAAATAGGCGGCTGCTGGGAGACCCATAACCCTGCTCAGCATAGTTACCAGGTCGTGGTAGTCTTCATGGAAATCGCTGCGGAAGAGTTCTTGGGGAACCTTCGCAGTGCTGCCCCGTTTCTCCTTAAGCCAATAGAGGTTGATAGACTTCTTGCATCCTGATGGACTAGCATCCCACGCTGCTTGGCATTGTTCCAATGAGGGGACCTCCATATGTGGGAACGTGGGGATGTGAAATGTTTTAGTAATCCCTTCTGGTGACATGTCCGCGAGGATGTTTCCCTCCTTATCCACAATCGTCCTAGTCTCTGTTTGATAGGCTTCTCGACAAGCCATCACTAGTTCGGGCGCCACGAGTGAGGGAGGGAAACCGGCAGCCTTGGCAATTCCACTCTGCCGTATGAGTCTGGCGTTCTTTGTTGTAGGGTTGACCTTAACCCTTTGAGTGAATTCATCTATGTCAACCTGACCAATGTTGGTATCTGAAATCTCCTTCCAGTCCGTCGAGATCTTCGACTGGAGCGGCTCACCCTGGAACTAAAACTTCATCTAATCTTTATCTTCTTTTCCCCGAGGGGTTCTTCCTGACTTTTTGCCCTTGTCCTTTTCAGCGGAGGCCCCTGAAGTTCCTGCAGCCGATTCCATATATCTTGCAAGCAAGGGCAAAGTCAGCACAATAAAATATTAAAGCGTTCATGTTAGTCCATATTGTGAGCATAACATCTAAATAATCAATCAAATATATCATAGATTTTATCCTTAGACGTTATTGATCTTCGTTTGAGGGCATTTGGACAATCCGGGCTTGGAGGGTCAGACTTCCCTGGCAGGAATGCTGTCTAGAAGGGAAAACGTAGCCGAAAGCTCTCGGAGACCCATCTTAGCCAAAACTTAATGTTTTAGGAGGTCCATGATGGAGAAGAGCAAATTTTAGGATGTGGGTCGAAGTCAGATTCTGATTTTAGGATCGTTTGGATGGATCTAAGGGGCTTTGGAGATTTCAAGCCGGGAGCTGCCAGGCGACGAAAGTTGGCAACGACGGACAGCATGCAGAAATCTGGAGGGGGAAGTCCGAGGGCCGGGGTCCAGGAGGCCAAAGGACGGCTGTCATGAGGTTTGAAATTTAGGCCCGGTGACATTTGGAGTGGCGGGGCCCGAAAGCCGGGAAGACGCGACGCGCCGGTCGCCGTGAGATTTTTAGCAATTTTGAACGGCGGCAGCGAGGAGTGGCCCGGGGACCGGAGGGCGGCAAGCCGGCACAGGTCTGCCGTCGAGGACGGTGGAACCGTCATGGAGTTCTGTGGATGGAACTCCGGACGGCTGGGCCCGGAAGGTCCCGCGGCAGAGAGGAGTTTCGGCGAGGCCAGACGGCAAACGGAGGCCCAGGTTCTGGCAATCAGGTGGACGGGGTGAGGATTCCGCCGGGAGGAGATCCGCGGACTTCCACGGATGGAAGTCCGGGATCCAGGGTCTGGGGACATGAAAGCCGCCATGTGAAAAAGAATAAGGCAACGGCGGAGGGCCGCTCGGGGCCCGGAGCCCGGAAGGCAGCGAAGTGCTCGCCGAAAGACCCCGCCGTGAGGAACGACAGAAAATGGGGAGCGGAGGCCCGACATCCGAGGGCCGAAGGTGAAAAAGACGGACCAATTCATTTGCCGAAGGTTAAACAAGCCGACAGATCGGCGGAGCCCGAAGGGCGGGACGCCGGGCAACGCTCGTCGTTATGAAGAAAGCGAGCCTCCGTCGGAAATCCGGAGACGAAACTCTGGGGTTCCGGGCCTGGGATGACCAAATGACATGTCTCTAAGTTTCAATTTTCTACGATGGAGCCGTGGTCGAGATACGGCCATCCGGGAGGCAGGGTAGTCTAGGTAGTTCAGGGCACGGCGAAATGCGACCGGCATCCCGGGGATGGAATCCCAACAACTCAGATCCGGATAGGAGGATAGCCGTCGTTATGCCATCAATCGGACGGTGAAAGGGGATCCCGGGCCCGAGGAGTCCGGCCGCCCTGTGCGAAGAACAACTGCGCCAAAGGAAAGCTCCGAATTGGCGGCGAGGGCACCCCTAATAGGTTCACCGATTTTGATCATATGGGTAATGGGCACAATTTGGTGCTCTATCGTTTTACCAGCCCCTATCGATTTGTTCATTCATTTAAAACTTCAAAAATCATGAAAAGACGTACGGAAGGGCGAGGGGATGGCCTACCTCGAATATGCTAAGTGGGGGACGTGGGATCTATCGAGGGTCGACGGAGTGAAGTTTGATGGCGACGATCGTGACGCTGCTAATTGCGGTGGGCTCCAGGTGATCACTCTTCAATTAGCTCCGATTCCTATTTATGAAAATGATTTTGGCAGGTTGGGTATTTTATACCCCAACCGCCATTAATACCCGTATTAATTGCTCGTACGGCCGCGCGCAAAAGTTGGTGAGTTTGAATTTTAGGTCGGCGGCGGCGGCGGAGACTCTGGGACCCGGCGGCCGGGAGGACGTGAGGTGACGGCTGCCACAAGATTTTTGCGTTGATCGGGCGACGGCGGCGGTGAGAGGCTCGGGGCCCGGAGGGCAGGGAGCCGTCCATCATCCGCTGTCAACGATGGCGGAACCGCCACTGAAGACCAGGAGCAGAACTCCGGATGGCCAGGCCTGAACGGTCCCATGGTAGGCAGGCAGGGAAAAACCAAATACCGGCGGAAAAAATGTGGGCGGGCCCCGAGGGGCGGGAGGCCGCCAGGGCTCGCCGTCACGGATGGCGAGACCGGGACGAAAGTCCGGAAATGGACTTCCGGAGCCCGGGGCCCGAAGGGGCAGGCGCCGCCCCAAAAAACTTACGACAAGATTTAAGCGGAGGGTGGCAGGGCGGGCCCCGAGGGGCGGAAAGATGCCCAGAGAACGCCGCAGAGGACGGCCTTCACAAAGGGGAAGCCCGAACAGGGAACCCCGGAGGGTCCCAGGGCCGTTTAGGACCAAAATGCCAAAGGGATTCCCCGAGGCCCGGGAAGGCAGCAAAGACCAAAAGCGGAGGCGTGACCGATTTATGATAGAACTTTGGAGCAACATCGACCATGCGGAACATCAAAAAAGAGGGGCACGCAAAATGAGGCAGCCCCAAAAGACCCGACAAGGTGAAAGAAAAGAGGGTCCCCATTCCGAATGGGGCGTGTGTGCTAAGGGCACAACAAGTTCCCCTTTGTCATCAGAGAATGCAATCAATGTTTTCTTGGTAGAATTTATCAAACCCTGTTCGTCCCCTTGCAACTCATTATAGAAGTTTCGATGTCGATTTATAATATAATTTGCAGCTTCAATTGCTATACTGTTAGAAGCATCTCTTTGATCTATTTCATGAAACTTCTCCATAATCCATGCATCCATCCTTTCATGCTCCTTTAATGCAGAAAGAGTATGTGAATGTTTGCCCCAAATTTTATTCAACCAAGGTGTTAAACTATCCTTCCTTTTCTTGATTATTGTAACAATTGCATCATGCTTACCTTGGGAATAAGCACTTGATCCAACCCAATGATCCTTCGTCTGAGAGCTTTCTCCTTGAGTGAGCATATTGGTTGGCCCCATTGAAATGCCTACCAAATCTTTGAATTTGTCATTTTCTCTCAACATTCTTTCATTATTTGCTTTGTACATTTCCCTTTCCTTTATCAACATCTGAATTTGGGCTTTGTTCAGCTTTGCAATATTTACTCCAATTTCTGCAGTAGCCACAGGATCAACCTCTCCAACCTTTAGGTTCATGACATGGCCAAATTCCTTTTCGGTATCAATAACTACTGATCTCCTATGGGGTGGGTATCAGGCCCAAATCATCAATGACCCTTCATCAGTATTGTACTTTGATCCAACATACACCTCTGTTACACTTTCTTTGTCAAGCTTATGTGTAGCATTGTTGTCCCTCAAGAAACTATCAAAAACAAGGGCTCAGTTGAGATCTAGACCGGGAAAGATCATGACACCAACATTTTGCAACATTTTCCTCCCCTTTTCAGGGGTCATATTTGTCATTTCATCATCCACACATTTCGTCAATTCGTTCAACAATTGTTCTTCATTTCCTATAGTGACATCATCAACCTTTTCTCTTATTTCCTTCCCCTTCTGTTTATAAAAAAATGCTTTGAATTATGGGGAGTTTATGAACTCATCATCTGAAACAAATGATCTATACTCAATATACCTTGCATCTACAACAACACTTTCAACACTCAGCTCTCTACTTGGGCGAACATACTATTGAGTTCTCAATCTGGATACCTTTTTTGGTTGGCTTTGCGACACATTATCTTATGGTGTCTCTTCCCCTGAAGACAATTGCTCTGCATCATGCAAACCTTGGTTATATCTTTCAACCACCATTTCAGCTTCATCTTCCTCCAGATTCTGAATCATATCATCAAAGGGATAGGGCACATGCTGATACTTTCCAAAGTTTATCTTCTCTTTGGTAGAATTGATATACCCTTCTGGGTCAAAGTTCTTCCTGGGTGGTCCTCTCTTCATATTGTACTGAAGCAGTTTATCAAGGATCAAATTGTATCCTTCCTTGGCTAACACAGTGAAATCACCAAAGCACAATGAGTTAGGCATAAAAGCCTACTTCCCAAAAGAGTTGAAATTCATTACACTGCAATAATCCATCTGTCTGACAATCTCCAGATATGCAATCCTGTTTGGAATTGTCTTTGGCAGAATGAAGGGGGCATCTTCAAACCCATAGACTCTGATCATTGTAGCTCCCTCCAAACAATACCAATCTCCCTAGTTATGGTCAACTGGCCCATTGAAATCCTTTGGCCGAAGAAATCTCTTAATCTCATTAAATAATGAATAATTACAGGGATATTTATACAATCTGTACAATGTTTTCACAAAATATTCCTCAAAATGAATGAAACTAGCATTAGCAAACTTGCTATCCCAAATAGCAGTCCATAATTAAATAGGTAATGCTTCACCATCTTTACCAAGGTGAGAAATTCTCATTTCTGGAGGCCATACTCACAACTCCTACGCAAAATATAGTACCAGATGCATCAACAATGAATAATGCCCGAGATAAAAAGTAGATGAT
The DNA here is from genome assembly GCA_007258455.2 of Sequoia sempervirens. Taxonomy (NCBI): domain Eukaryota; kingdom Viridiplantae; phylum Streptophyta; class Pinopsida; order Cupressales; family Cupressaceae; genus Sequoia; species Sequoia sempervirens. The sequence goes on from VDFB02327377.1 coordinate 12,597, forward strand.
CCACCTTTTATAGCCATCAGTCCTGAATCAAGCCCCCTAGAAATGTACGAGGCATAGTCAAATGGCTGAGAATTATGATACTGGATATCTGTTGTGATAATCATGGGCACAATTGACATGTACTCTGGGGCATCCATTCCCAATTTACTTGGCATACTGAGAAGTAGGTGTATTTCATATAAGGCTCAAACAGGTCCACATGATAAGGAGGTCCCTCACTATCCTCCAGAGGATCTGGTTTGCTGCCTTGTTTAACTCTGTGAATTGGCAACCTCCAACCCTTATAGATTGTATCCATTCTCGAGAATTCCTTCTCCAATTCCTCGTGTATGATCTCCTCATTGCAAAACCCTTCTAAATTGAAAACTTGCCCAATTTCCTCTTTTGACAGATATATTTGTGGCTTTCCAGACAGGTCACATATTGCTTTATGCTCTAGGTCATAGTGATCAGCCAACAATTTTACTAATTCAACATTCACAAATACGTTAGGGCACACCAGTTTTCCTACATTCAGCTTCCATGGGTTACAAACATGTTCAAAATGGATTCTTCTATGATAATGGAAATTGAACAATTCGTACCCCCTTATGGCAGACCAGACGTCTCTTATGAATTTTCACTTATCATCAAGTTTATCAATCTATGCCCTAAGTTGTGCAGACCTTCTGGCTCTAGGCCCTGAACCAGGCAACTGATCAATGAGGTCATGGTTTAATCTTCATTCAGTGCCCTCATGTTCTGTATCAATTTATTGTTTCTTCCCTTTCGATTGACTACTTTCACCCTGTTTTCTATTTTTAATTTTTCCAGAACTAGGGGAATCCATTTCTTCAGAGTTACAGAAGCTAAAATTTGAAAAGCGGTGATGCAATCACTTACAGTATATTGCTCGAGCTCCTCAGGCTGGAAGATGTCCTGGTTCTCTATTCACACTGCTGACCCTTCTGCAATCAATTCAACACAAGTGCGTTTGATTACACTTACCCTATTATATCCCGTCGGGCCATTAATGTGTCAACCGAAGCACGAATGAAGAGTTATTTGAAACTTGCACTATCACATCAAGTGTCTTTTCGGTGACATATTTTCCAATCTGGAGTAAAATTTTTTTGCAACGTTCATTAGATCTTTCGCCGAAACATCCTGTAGTGACACCGAAGGCCAATGTCTCATCGAAAATCATCCTTTAGTTCTTTGTGTTTCGCTGTGACCTTATTATTCTCTCACTGATGAAATAAATTTCATCGGAAAGACCTATGAATCTTCGAAAAGACTCATACCGATGCTAGATCTCTCGCCAAACTCGTTCCTCGAGATTACTCTATTCGGTGAGACTCTCCTCGAAATATTCTATCGGTGTAACTTTCAAACTTTGGTGAAACTCATGCCGATGACCCCTTCTCTCGCTGATGCAACTCTCTATCGGTGTGACATTTGAGTTGGCAAGACTACATAGCTTCTTTTCGATAGCTTTTTGACGAAACCCCTTTGCGCCTTATCGGCAAGACCTACTGCCTTCGGTAAGATATTACTCCAATAGTCTTTTGTTCGGCCGATACATTACTCCATACGCTAGTCGATGAGACATACATGAGTTTGCTATGATTCACACCGATAACAATTCTCTTGCCGATATGATTTTTCTGTCGCCGAAACAATATATGTGTCCTGCCGATAATCTGCAACAAGTATACATTAGTAAAAAATATGGGTCGAGGAGACCTTCACCCTGTCATGCCGATATGAGTAATACAATGAAATTTCAAGGACTAGATGAATTCTAATGGATCATATGAAAAAATATGAGCGAGACGCCATGATGAAGGAATTTTATGCTTATGATGAGGACCTATTTTGGAAACTTATGAATGCAATTGACTGTGAAAATTTCAAAATTTTACAGTTCTAACATGCAGTTTGAAAAAATGCCTCAAAGAAATGTGGTCTCATGGTGATGGAATGCCATTCCATCACCATGAAACCACATTTCTTCGAGTTATTTTTTCAAATAGCTCACCACCTTTTCTATGCTACCATATTTTCCATACATGTGTACAAAATAATTTTATCAAAGTACTCACTTCCTTGCTGCTATGTCTAAATGCCTAAAATAGGTGCTTTGCAACAAACTATGGATGCTTGGAAAAAATATATCAAAGCATAATAGTAAGCAATACCATATTCAAGGACGTGAGTAGTATGAAAAAATTCCTTAAAGAAATGCGGTCTCATGGTGATTGAATGCCATTCCATCACCATGAGACCAAATTTCTTTGAGGCATTTTTTCAAAAAGCTCATTGCCTGAATAATAGAAACCAACCCTTTTAGCCAAAATTATCCTCCAAATTCTTTTCAAGGTCCTCATCCTCATGCTCAATTTAGCAATCCATGGAACCTTCCACCTTTTATTCCACTTGTTTATGTCCCCACCCCTCCCTCTTCATGTCATGATCGCCCTCCATCTCATAACCAAGACCACACTATACCATCCACCCCATCTTAGCATAATACCATAGAGAAGGCAATGAATTGTTTGAAAAAATGCCTCAAAGAAATGTGGTCTTATGGTGATGGAATTCCATCACCATGAGACCCCATTTCTTTGAGGCATTTTTTGAAACAGTTCACTACCTTCTCTATGCTACCACAATTATCGTACATGTCTACGAAAGCTTTTTATCAAACGGTTCACCGCCTTGCTGCTATGGGTAAAAGCCAAAAAAAAGGTGCTTTCAAATAAGCTATGGATAGGGAAAAAAGTAAGCATGATAGTCAGAAATATATAATTTAATAAGTACTCAAAATTTTGTTCATTATCTCATACAATATAAGCCATAACATGGATCACTGTTGTAGTTTTTCGTGATTGAATAAATTTTTATTTTATTTTCAGATGTTGGAAGTAGATACACCTTTGAACATTTATAGGGAAATGGAGCTTGGTGTTTAATTTGCTATAGACTCCTTGATAGCTCTCACAGAGGAGGTATAAGGTAGATTACTAAATTTCAATTTACATTCATTGTTATAACTGTTAGTTAGTGAAAAATCAAACCATTATTGATTTGTAATTTAATTTCTATTTGGATGGTTTCTACAAGGCTTCAACATGCCACAACATGGGCATGTGAATATTTCCCTCAAGGAGAGAGATCGTCTAGTAGTGGTAAGTGATTATTTTGTTAAATATATCATTTTTAATAATGTAATTTCTATATATTAATGTATTTACTTCTTATTGTAATAGATAAAGCTTGATTAGGAACTAAACCCTAGGAGGAGCACTAGGAGAATTCCTCAGCCTCAAAATAAACGAGTGATAGACCTATGGCCATTCAACCGACAAGCAAAGGGCGAGAATTTATTTCAAGAAGATGTAGAGCAATGATTTTTGATGTTAGAGCCCTTTGTTGTATGCCTATATGAAATTTTTGTACATATTTTGTATTGGATATATTTGACATTGTATGCCTTTATGACATTCTCGTAAGCCTATATGGCTATTTTGTATATATTTTATACTTCTATCGACATATATTGATGTATGCCTACATGGTTATTTGGTTAATACAAATATTTTTTATCGATGGTGTCCACTTTTGCATTATAAATCCATGGTTCAATAGATATGAGTTACGTGTATTCAAGTGTATACTTTACAACTTATGTGTATACTTTGTGACTTATGTGTATTCCAATGTATACTTTGGGAATTACATGTTTTCATGAGTATACCTTGTATTCATGCATATGCTTTGTATTAATTTGCGTATACTATGTATTCATGCATATGCTTTGTATTAATTTGCGTATACTATGTATTCGTGTGTATACTTCAAGGCTTATGTGTTTTTGAGTATTTAAATAACTCAAAATTTATTTAATCAATTAAAAATCTGGAATAGTATTTTTTCATTTATATAATAATTTGTATGTACATTTTTTAGTGTAATTTGTTTAATTGTAAAAGAAAGAGATGGCTTAAATTTTCAATCGTTACACAATAGTATATAATCATGCTCACATATTAAGGATTTATTCTCATTAAACTTCTTATTTAAATATTTTGTAAGTATTAATTTCCAATAAAAAATAATTTCTATTTCTATCTTAACCTATCATGCAATAAAATTTAAAGTGTTATTTTCTTTTAAATTTTCTATAAGCTAATGTTTTATTATTATTTTACATCACTTAGTCACTTTAGTATAGGAAATTTATTTACTTTCTCTTTTTCCTACCTATGTATCTTAATATTTTAGTGGAAAATGATTGGCTTGATAGAGTTGAGATGACATTGCATAAATAATTAATTTACTTAGTTTTTAAAATTGTTTTATCTAAAGTGGTGCCAAAGGAACCATCTATAAAGACTACTACTATAGAGTATTTCTAATCCAAAATTTTATCACCTTTAGAACCACTTAAGTACAACCATCATCTCCCTTATTCTATCAAAATTAAAAGATTTCCACTAAGGGAGGAGGATACTAGCCCTAGGGTTCCAATGAAGATTGGTAAGAATATTTCATTCCTTGATAAGATGAGGGTGATGATAGGGCTTTGGAGGATGAAAATTAGGTTCTTTCTACAAGGAATTCGGGGGAGGGGGGATCGAAGGGCGAGTTACCTAGAAACAATAGTAAGGGGATAATAATAATGATGACACAAACCCTAGCTCTTGCAGTGGCTTTTGGCTCGAACCTAGGCAATGGTAATGGTGTTGATGATGAAGAAGAAGGTAATGTCTTTGTTGGAAGCTCTATATTTGGTGGTTCTGCATTTGGCAGCTATGTCAATGGTGGTGGTTATGAGGATTCCCTAGCTGATTCAGACTCTAATTTTGTTGGCTTTGGCGACTACTCTCTTTCTGCATATGGCTTGGGCTCTACGTTTCGGGGCTCTTTAGAGTTATCTTGGTACAAAGAGGATGATGAACTCCTTGAAATTCTTCTTGAGGCCCACTTCGCTACCTAGAATGGCATTGATCTTTGCTTTTCTGTATGAAAGTGTGATTAGTTTGATCCCAAAGGGGTTTCACCCCTTGCATTTTGGTTGAAAGCCAAAATCTGAAAGGGCTCAAAGAGCAAGGGTTTTGTTGAGTTGTTTGATGGTTTGTATCTATCTCCTAAGAGGGGCTTTATGCTGCTCACTCCCAAGACTCTGGCTTCCCTTGTTTCTTCTATTTTGGTGGGGGTTTCTGAGCTTTCCCTCTCTTTTCTAGGGGGACTCGACTCTTGGTCCTCCATAGAGTGGGTTGCTAAAGGTTATTGCTAATGGGGGTTCCCCATTTTGTTGAACCTAAGTCTTCTCTTTCTTCTGGAGATGATGTTGTTGGTGGGGTTTCTCATGAGGCTTCTTCTGGCCTAAATGAGAAATTTTTTTTGGGGCTCCTCTTGGTCCTCTCATTTCTCTCACTTTTCCTGATTTGTGGATTGATAGAATCATGGGTTGTCTGCAAGCTGCCCTTATTGGTAGAATTTTTGGTTTTAGACCAAATATCATTGTTATTCGTAAGTGGAATTTTGAGCATTAGTTTGCTATTGGTCTTCACATTATGGCCTTGATGAATGGGTTTTCTCTTTTTTCCTTTCATTCATTGGAGGATTGTAGTCACATTTGTCACAATGGCCCCTAGTTTTTTGGTAAGGAATCTCTTCACCTTCAAATCTAGTCTACTAGCTTTGACGTTTCTAAGCTTTATTTGCAGCTTATTTGGGTGCATCTCCTTGATCTCCTATTGGAATATTGGGATGAAGATATTCTTTAAGTTATTGCTAATGTTGTTGGTCATTTTATCACCTTAGATAAGATCACTAAAAATAGATCACACTTTCTCTTTGCAAGTTTTTGTGTTATGGTGAAGTCTAGTTCTGTGCTACCTGAAAGTGTGAATCTTTGTACCATGCTTTTGGCCTTGGGTGCAAGAAATTCATTATGAAATTACTCAACTACATCACCCTATTGTTCATGGCCAGCCTCTTTATGATAAAGATTTGAATACTTCATTGAGTTCTTAAAGTGGTGAAACTCTCTAGTGTGTTGCAACTTTCGCCTCCCATGGCATTGTTGGTAAAGGTCCTTTGTTAGGGATAAAAATGAAGCTGGATGTCGGGCTTGGTAGTTCTACTGAGTAGAATCCCATAGTTATTGGTAAAGAGAAGTTTTTTGCAGAGATCTTCAAGCTAGATGGTGATTCTTGCAAGAGAATATTTTTTTCATGAGATTGGTATCTTGCTTGTTGATTGGAGTATTCAATCCCACCTGGTTCCTACTATGAGGGCTTTGTTGAAGTGTGAATTCAAACCTCCTTGATTGGATTTTGCTGGTTTTGGGTCCTTCGAAAACATATTCCCAGTTCCTTGCTCCAATCAAAAGCTTTGTTGGTCCACTTGTTTTCCTTGTGGATTTTTCTTTGTCTCACATCTGGTGAGTTTTGTTTTATCTTTGTCTTTATGGTTGTTCTGTAAGAGGTACGGGTCCTTCCCAAATATACCATAATCAAAACAATAGTAAGGGGATTATGGGTATCAATAGTTATTAGAGGAAGGAGAGCACATAAACCAACAATGAGAAACCATTCAATAAGAATTACAATTTTATGTCATCTGAGGAAACTAAGTCTCAAGTGGAGGTGAATAAGACTAGGAATGAGGCATGTTATGAAGAATGATGTTACACGTATTTTTTAACACTAATAAGATTAAGCAGTTGGTTGTTTCAAATGGCTAGACTACTATTTCACACAATAAAGATACTGAAAAGGAAATTCAATATCAAAGGGACCTGATGGTCACATTAAATTTTCAGAATGATGTTCCAACGAAAGAGAATGTTGAACATGTAAACCAACACAATACTAGACTGATAGTTCATCCAAACAATCATAATGTTGTTTGAAGGATTAATACGAGTTGAAAAAGATAAAGAAATGGTGGAATCACCAATCTCCCCACAGAGTGGTATCAACAAAGAGAATTCTATTTGAAGTTGCAAAATGCTCTTCCAAAATTAGCTGTGGATTTGTCACTTAGCGGTCGTAATGTACAGGTAGAGGTTTCAGATAGCTTTGGAGTAAGGATTTTCAACACAGATTTCCTAAGTCAAAGATTTTAAGGCTGAATATCCTAAGCCCGACGATCCTCATTATGCACAAAGTTATGATGGACTACATGGAATGGTTGATTGCAGAGAGACTTCTGCGTCACTTGATAATTTTCCTTATTACCTCGGGGAGAAGATAAAAGTCTTCTGATTGAATTAATGTTTATACATTCGAAGTGCAACAAATATAGAGATTTCACAAAATAGATTTCTACTCTAAGCCCCAAAATATTGTTGTTTGGCCCTCCAGGCTCTGAGATATATCAAGAAAAGTTGGTGCAGGTTGTTGAAGAGGACAAGGACAAGCAAGAGGAACTGTTGATTGTGGCAAACTGTATCTAGTGTCTGATTCAAGGAATAACTTGAGTATCATAAAAAATATTCTCGAGAGGTTAGAGATTTCGTCGAGCTATGAAAGATATTGTAGACCTTTTACTTTTCAAATAACACCAATGTCATTAATTGTCCAACTAACCATTCGACCAGCAAAGGGAAATCAATAACATTGGAGTCTGTTGTTGAAGATAATTGCTCCTATAGTCGGTTTTTTTAATTGTTTGATGCCAAGGAATTTGTAACTTTGATTATAAGCAGCTAGACAAGGATGACAAGAATAGAACTGTTAAAAACACTATTGTTTTAAAATCAAAACTGATGATATATGCGTGATGAGTGTCTCAGCGGTTTTATGTTTGGCTATAGAATTTGGCTAGTTTATGATACGTTGTATGTGGCTCAAGAGACTTCCGATTTTAATTCAGTAATATTCAAGCCGTGGTCTGCTCTTGCAATCTGTCTAGGCAACATTGGACTTGTATTGTGTCTTTCCAAAAGCATGGTTTCATATTATAAGCTTTTTGTTAAAAAGACGACGATTGGTTTAATGATACATGATATGGAGCGTTATGGAGAATGAAAGGAGTCGTCGCTCTTTCCGTGTAGGCTAGATTATGATTAAAAGGGATAAAATCTCGAATGTAGGCATCCTTGTCGATAAAACTAAACTCGATGGAATTGAGACATGAAGTTGGACAGATTATGATTTCCTCTACGCCGGGCCAGGCTCGTAGATGTTTGCCGATCAGGATTTCACAAATTATTAAAAGGGACGATCAAGAGCTAAGCCCAACACTATTTTTTTAATGGCAAGACTAAATTCAAATTCATGTAATTCTGGATTCAAATTAGAATTTAACTCTTTCCTCTTTAGAGGGAAGAATGGTGGCATTATATTGTAAAATATACTAACTTATCCTTAGGGACACTAGAGGTATGTGCTTTCATTAAAGACTATTGAGGTATACTTCAAATTTTGTTGGATTCGATTAGATGATGGATAATAGGAACTAAATCTTGAAGGGAGATAGTTGAAGAATTAGAGTAACACTTAAAGGTAGATGTGCGCCTGGGTTATGTGCAAAACACCAAATAGAAAAACCTTAAAAAATAATTTCATAAGGGGAGAAGAATTTTAAGGTAGAGCATAGTTAAAAATTGGTAAGAGTTAGAAATGATTAATATATAATAGAATATTAAAAGCGACCTAGTATGTAAGTTAAGGACAAGAGTGTGGAGTGGAAATCTCTTATGTGAAACAAGATCTGAAACTCTCTTCTTGGATTATAGCTTTGTGTGCACCTTGAGGGATCAAAGTTTAATACTTTGTTTGCTCATTTTAGATAAGTTAGGAGCTTGAAGTAGAAAGGGTGTGTATTGTGTTGTGATCACATGACACACAATTGTGAGTGGGTGTGATGATCCTTATTGTGTATAGGTTAATTAACCAATCTAGTTAAAAGGGATGTTGTGATGAATTACAGATTGCAAGCTAAAGGATTCACTCTAGAGCAATCCAAAATGACATTGAAGGATGTTGCCAAAGTTAAGAAGATTTTCAATGTGTCGGAAGGAACCATTGGAATATCACAATATATATGCCTTGGTTTTTCAAACTAGGTCTGAATGAAAAATGGAACTCAACCTCCTATCTAAAATTCAAGTTTGGGCAAGTTTGATCATTTTGGTGTCGCATAATGCTATTGGATAAACATTGAACCTTCTTGATTTCAAGGTAAACTTGGGAATGAAATAGAAATAAATGTGACATTTAGTAAAACATGATGTTGTTGGATCTTGGAATAATGAAGACCTATAAAGTGGGACAAGATTTCATAGACGGCAATCCAATCACAATTGAATAAGTAAAGTTTAGAATAATATACAATCTTTTTAGACTTTAATAAATAAATAAAGGAACGTGATACATCTTCATTCATTAAAGTGTTATATAATTTGCAAATTTCTCTAGAAATATTAATTTTCCTTTATCCTTCACATTAAAGAACTTGTTTCTGATGACATCCTTTACAAGATGGGGCTTCAACCTACTCTAGCTTAGTGGGAGGACTTATTTGTAGATTTTTGGCACCACATTAAAAATTAAACACTAAGACTTATCTATAAGATTCTTAAGCCTTCTATTATCATCATTTGCATGTTTAATAGTTAGAGATGATTAAATATTGAAAAAATAATTATCAATAAACCATGCTATGTATCATATGCTATTCTTTCTCTTATCTTATTTAATGATAAATTAAATGCAATTATTTTTTATTACAAATGAGAAAACTAAATTAAATGAAGAATAAATCATAATAAGACTATCTCTCTATCATAACAGGTAGAGTTATGATGTTTTATTGCACCAATAATTAAATTCTCCATATGATTACTAAGTTCCAAAACATTGAAAATTAGATTATATACAAGTATTCATGCCATGATTATTTTGAAGCGTTGAAAAATAGACACTTGTTTAGTATCATTCTGAATCTCAACTTTTTAAAACAAAACTTTTCTCTAATTAAAATTTTCCAATTTACTACATAATCAAAATCACTTCTCCAAATAAAATTGACTAAAATGGACAAAATCAATGTTAGGAGCTAAGCCGAACACTAATTTTTTAATGGAATGAGTGTGGTGATACTAGAGATAATTTCTCAACATAATCATATAGGCATTGTGCAGGCCATGTTTGATAGTATTGCAACACAATTCGTTGTAGGAGACTCTTGGATATGTTTGCAATAAAAAAATAATTTGAAATAATAGTCCAACCTTAATATACATCATAATTCCCAAATGTAGTATTAAAAAAGTTCATAGAAATGAATGATCTTGAACAATTTATTTTGACAGATTCGTTAAGTTTTTGATAAAGGAAAAAAAAGGTTTTACAGGGACCTGAAACCACAAAGTTTACAAGCTAGAAAAAAAAATACCATCAGAGTAGACAATGAAAGGAAAGCTACGACATAGAAAAAAGCATAAAAAGGATAGCAGCCACCAACCACAAACCAGCAAAAATCTAGCAAGAAGCCAACACCAAGCACAACCAAAGCTAACCTAAGGACTTTAAAGTCTCTGCAACCTCAGCTTCAAGGTTGCACATCTCCTGGGTCACCTTTTTTAGATCCTGGATCTCTTGATGCAAATAATCTGCTTTTCTCTTCAGGTTGGCTCTAGTCCTCTTCGAAGGGCCAAAATCCCCTTTCTTAATTTTATCCTTGTCTACTTCCAAGTCAATAAACAACAACCCCTGATGGGTATTTTCTAGCTTCTCCACCATGGTGCTCAAGATAGTAGCATTTTGTTTTACAACTTTGTGGCTATGCTCCATGGTGGTTTTCATAGTTTCCCTGATTTTGCCAATTTCCCCTTCCATATGCTTAACCTTATTCTCATTTTCCTTCTTCATCTTTTCCATGAGCTTAACAGTTCTTTGAAGGAATTCGACCATCGACCTCTTCTCTTCCATAGTCCACAAAACCCCAGCAGTATTTTGCGATACCCCTTTAGCTTCCATCTCATCTAGCTTGCTTGTGACAACCCTATTTTTAAGTTGAGGTCATTTATCTCATGAAAAAACCACTTCATGATTTTGAAGTAGTCAATAGCCCCATTTCTGGCAATTTCCAATATGTCATCAAGAAATTCCTAGTGTGGCTTGAAGTAGTGGTCATCAGGTTTGAGATCTCTAAGGAATTTCAGTATATTCTCTCTGTCAGTGGAAGGGTAAGAGGTATAAGAGTCCTCAGTGGCTTTAGGGGAATTACAGTTATCCTCTAGTGAATCCTAAGAATAAGAAACCAATTTTTTCGTGGGGGGATCCTTCTTCTTGATTTTTTCCTCCTAAGAAGTGCCAATGCGGGTTTTCACAGCTCGAAATATTTTTTCTTCAAGGGTTTTCTTATTTATCTTTTTGGGGGAGGGAGGATCTTCCTCTTCCCACTTAGTGTCCAAATCATCTTTTTCCTCAGACATACTAATATCAGTATCATATCCTTCTAAGGCCGAAGCCGTTAAGGGGTTATACAAAGCTGACATATTTCTAAAATGCTCATGAATAAGCCGAATAAGGCCAGTATGCAGGACCAGATTCTTCCTTGGGCTTTTTCTATGTTCCTCAAGACTATTATTTAGGGAGCAAAACAAGTAGTGAGGAAAGGAGACCCTTACCTTGTATCAAAAATGATTGAGGAGGGAAAAATGGTACCCGTAGACTCTGGTAAATTTGTCATCCAGCGTAATGTATTCAATAATAATTCTGAGCACCTCCTTCCATATCTTCTTGACCGTCCCAGCATCAAAATAGTTGTTAGAAATTTTGACCAGCTCCTCCCTTTCCTCATCAGTTTTGGGAAATTTGATAACAAATTCATCCGAAAACTTTCTGTTAATATCCATATAAACATTGATCAAGGTATAATATCCTTTGTTAGGCGTTAGGAATTCTACACATAATGTTCAAACAAGAGTTGTAATGCATCGTAGGTCCTACCTAGTGCTTGCAAGGAAATTTTGGGAAATTGTGGATTGTCAAACGAAATGAGGTAGCATAGACTAAGCATCTAAACTGTACACATGTATGCAAAATGTGGAAACATAGAAAGAGGATAGTTGTTTGAGAAACATGTTCAAAATGTGTCCTATTTTACCCTAGGTGTTTCCATGGCTATTGTTTCACACCATAAGAATTCATAAACTAGGAAAAATCCATCCCACACTCCATCCAAGAATAAACCCAACACTAGTAAGGCTTAAACCAAGAGCCACTGCAAGAGCCCATGAACCATTCCTCTTTGGATTTGATTTATTTATCTTCTTGCATTATCTGCCCTGGTGATTTACCAGGCAACATTGGTCCTATTTTGTTACCACTTTCCTTCTCTTTAAGACCTCATAAGAATTACAAGCTAGACTACCTTGATCTTTTGATTGCAGGATTTTGAGTTGCCATCTGAGCTTAAAATTATCAACCTATAGTACTGCCAACCATTGCTTAAAGAAGTTTCTATGTGAAGCTTCCCTAATAAGGGATGATAAAATATTTTCATTCTACCAGGTGTCAAGTTTAGTTGTTTTCTCTGCCTCTCTAGCATGTTTCTATCTTGTAAATAAATACACTTTACAACATTAAATTAAGGCAAAGTAATGTTTATTTAGCTTAAACATGCCCTAAATCCAATGTGAATGTGGAAAACACATAACAACACTAGATCAAGGAAACACTGGGTTCATTTTAACATTAATTATTCCCAAATTATTAGAAACTGTACCATTTCCAAGAGCATACAATTTTCGTTATTAGACTTTGCAATAAAATTAACTATTCCACATAGGGTACGTTATAGAGGATGCTCATTTACATTTATTCTCACAATAAAATATACAGGTGGATTATCATTCTTAACCTCTTCTACAATGGGGGTGTATATGTTGGCAGATGGTCAGCACTCCCCTCGGGATTCACGACATGGACTAAACGCCTCCCGTGGATTCGTTAACTCTGACAGTTGTATCAGACATTAACAAGTCAGTCTTTTGGTGCAATGACAACTGTGGGCCAAAAAGTGGTATCAGAGCCAAAGATTCTGGGTTCAAATCCTCTCAGGTAACACTGAGGGAGAGTTTGTTGGCAGATGGTCAGTACCCCCCTTGGGATTTGTGACATGGACTAACCACCTCCCGTGGATCTGTTAACTCTGAAAGTTGTATCAGACATTAACAGGTTGATCTTTTGGTACAACAACTGTGGGCCAACAGTATAGAGCAAGTGGATGAGTCTGATGGTTGATGAGAAATAATAGACCTGAGAACATGACTTCAATCCTTTCCACATTTTGAAGACCCATTTTAGTGCATGATACTAGAGAACATGACTTCAAGCCATGGTCTCCTCTTGCAATTTGTCTAGGCAACATTGGACTTGTATTGTGTCCTTCCAAAAACATTGATTCATATTATGAGCTTTTTGTTAAAAAGACGATGATTGGTTTAATGATATATGATATGGAGTGCTATGGATAATGAAAGGAGTCGTCATTTTTTCTGTGTAGGATAGATTATGATTAAAAGAGATAAAATGTCGTATGTAGGCATCCTTGTCGATAAAACTAAATTCGATGGAATTGAGACTTTGAAGTTGGACAGATTATGATTTCCTCTATGCCAAGCTAGGCTCGTAGATGTTTGTCGATTGGGATTTCACAAATGATTAAAAGGGATGATCAGGAGCTAATCCCAACACTTTTTTTTTAATAGGACAATTAGATTCCAACTCATGTAATTTTGGATTTTATAAATAATAAATAAAATAATGGGTGGAGGAATTGCATATGGAGTGTTGTATGTTGGCATCCTCGATGATGAAATTGAATCCTCGAGACTGGAGCTACACTTATTTAAGTTGTGGTGTGCCTGTGAATTCTCAACATTTCCTATTGTATGCAATTACAAATGGGTAATAAATTTATGATAGTGTTTATGGTTGTACTAATTGTGAGAGTGACAAAAATGTTGGAAGCACAACACTTCTATGACTACGTAAGCTGCGGCGGGCCCGACGTGTATTGTTGCATTCTTAATATGAAAACAACGGAGACCAAGTCTTGTGTTGCGATGCCAATAAAATTGTCCCTCACCCAATTCCTTATTCTTCTCACCTTTCTTTATCTTCGCTAATGAAACTTAGTGGAATAAAGCTATATATATCATATACGGCGAGGTTGTGTGCTATTACCAATCTAATTAATATTACCTAGATCGTATTATTGTTTTTCAATTTTAATTTAGATCATGAAAAGCAAGAGGACTGAAATAAAAAATGTATTTGAGAAATCAACTGATAAAATATATTATTGTTGAAGAGAGACATAAATGCATTATTTATTAATATTTTTGATTGTTTGATCACTTTAGATATATGCTTTTATTTACATCCCTCTTTTCTCACTTATGTATCTTGAATCTTTACTCATCAATGTGGCTTGGAGAGATAAAGATTACTTTGAATATTCTATTGTTACTTGGTTTTTAAAAGTGTATTTGAGATGTACAAATTGAGATGATCATTCTCTATGAAATCTATGAATGTGTTTGATACTAGGCTAAGTTTACACCTATGGTTTTAATTTGATATTTATGGTTTTTATCTTCTTGTGCGACCTTCATCATGGAGTATTAACATGATGCAGGAGCATCCAATGGTGTAAGGGCAATCTTGCATCACCCAAAAATAGTTAAATTTCAAGTTTCTCAGTTTTTAGATGTTTTTACATTTTTGGATACCCTTTTCGTCATAATGAAATTCCCAATTTATGGTTTTTATTTTCGTTCTCGGGTTGAAAGATATTGGTTTTAGTTTCCCAAACTTGCACCTAAAAATCTTTCGAGTTAGATTTGAGCACTTACGCAGAGCTCCAGTTGGCCCCAAAACTGCTAAAATCCAGCATAGCAATTTCAAAAGTGTTCTTGACTTCGAGACCTTTCCAACGGTTCAAATGGTTCACGAATCGGAGTCCCAGATCAAAAGTTATGGCCCCGTGAAGTTGGCGCACTTTCTAGAAGATACAATTGCAAATGTTCTTTTGAAATTTGAACTTCAAGTTGTAATTTTTCGGCACCAAACCGCCCAAACTCAAATTTGATGTTGTTTTGGCTCCAAACTAAAGAGGACCTCTATTTATGGGCGGGTTTCTAATTTTTAAACCTTTGGGGACAAGCTCGCGATATTGCAAAAGGAAGCTATTCAGAAGCCAGACCCTTTGCATGTGTTGTGGTAGAACTTAGGGATTTGAGATCTTTGTAATGGAAGAAGCTCCATTTTGGCGAATACAAAATTATTCTTGTTTGTGGGTTATT
>VDFB02327379.1:0-10495 GCA_007258455.2 Sequoia sempervirens
AGTTACAAATTATAATCTATGCTTGAAAATTTGAAATCTATGACTGATAGTTTTGTTCCACCAGTATATGAACTTCTTGAAGCATCTCTATGTGGAGAAAATAGACCACAAAAAATGAAAGAAAATGTTGATGAAAAGTATTTCATTGTGAATAGCTTTGAATTATCTTTCCAACTCTTTGAAAACAAGCTCAAATGGAGTTTGTATGCTTAAGTTATGGCATCTAGAAGATGAGTTACAAATATTGCCCAATGAGTTCAATATTTGATTTATTGTTAAATCTTTGATAATTTGATTCTTCTATAACAAGATAATCACCAAAGAGTGAACACCTTGCCTTAAAGGGAAGCCTTTAATATCATACCTCATTAGATATAATCTTAAATAAGGATCTAAGTTTGTGTAATGTATTTCATAATTTACATGCTTGCATTTTGTGCTTATAACCAAGATTGTTGCTATATTATTATTTATAATGTTTAATAATAATGATGATATTGTTGTAATTAGTCCAACGAGCTAGACTTGGTGGTAAAGATGTAGCATTACCACGATGATGTCTTGGGTTCAAATTCCCCAGGGAATTGCTGTCCAAGCTCTAGGTACGAGCAAGCCTCAACTTGTTAATCTAGAGATAGTGAAGAGCATGTATTCCATGCTCAGGGAGTGGGTCCACATTTGTGCTCCAGTTGTTGAGGGTTCCTTCTATCTTCATTTACACATTATTTTTTTGGTTATTAACATTCTCAAATGTTTCAGAATGGCAACGTGGGCTTGTTTAGATACTAAATGAAATCTTGTTGTAAAATGTTATCCATCTTTTGAAGGATTCTGTATGTTGAATTTTTTATGTTGTTGGAAGGAATCTAAGGTCTTGTGGATGAAGTTAATATCTTTAGGGATAGTTTGTGTCCAGCCAAGGTTAGTATATGGGATAAACCTCGGGAAATCTACAAATAATAAGACAGACTATAACTATGAAAAAGAATGTGATTGAAAAGGAAGGTGACTTGAAAATATATTCTATTCTTTAGTCCTAGAAGGATTTATGCAGGAGAAACTGACATTAGGGGAAGTAGAGACATGGTTGTGGATAATGTGGCTAATATTGTCGTGGATTATGTTGCTAATGTTGTTGTGGACTTACCAAAGATTGAAGGTTATATGGATAAGAGTTATGCAACTCCTTTCTCTGGAGACTTTTATAAATTAATCATCTCAGACTGACACAAGAATGTGAATGTTCAAATCCATTTTAAACTTTCATTTCTACATATTTGGCATGGTATCATAGATTGTACTTTTCATATTATAAACAAGAATTTCACTATCAGTATCCATCCATATGATTGGTATTGTTGTTAGGATGATGAAATGGAGGAAATTGGCACACCTTGGAATGTGTGTGCACATGTTTTTTTAATAGCTAAAGTATCCAGTTAGATATTTATACCTTAAATATCTAAATGGATACTTTATGTCTATACATTGTCTAATGCCACCTCTTAATGACTAAACAAAAGATAACCTCAAGTTTGTCTCTAAAGTTTTCAAATTTATCATGCCTATGAAATTTAGTCATTATATCTGTAATCTATTCTTGATAGGCACAATAATGAAGACATATTTTTATTATCAACCAATTGTCGAATGCAGTGGTGATGAATCTCAGTGTGTTTGGTTTGGGCATGATATGCTGGGTTCCCACCAGCTTAGAAAAACACATTGATTAGCAAAGTACAATGGAGTTGGTGTGATTGGATTGAGTTGTAACTCATAGAATAGTTGTTTCAACCATATGGCCTCACGACCTACACTAATGACTGCCTCATACTTTGCTTTAGTAGCAAATGAGATGATTGTATGCTAGAGTTTGGTTTGCAACTAAATTATCAGAAATGGCATGTTTCAGTGCAGAATCGGGACTGAATGGGAGTGGGAGTGGCGACAGGAGTGCAGATGGGACAGCCAAAAATGTTTAATACTTTAGTCTCGTTTATTATTATGATGTATATAATATATTATTACTAATACGTATAATTAATATAATTATATATTATTGATTATTCATTGTATAATAAATAATTTACTATTAACATTTATTTTTTATATATTATAATAATAAAAATTAATAATATATAATTGTATATTATATGCGGATTCACCACCAGCTTAGAAAAACACATTGATTAGCAAAGTACAATGGAGTTGGTGTGATTGGATTGAGTTGTAACTCATAGAATAGTTGTTTCAACCATATGGCCTCACGACCTACACTAATGACTGCCTCATACTTTGCTTTAGTAGCAAATGAGATGATTGTATGCTAGAGTTTGGTTTGCAACTAAATTATCAGAAATTGCATGTTTCAGTGCAAAATCGAGACTGAATGGGAGTGGTAGTGGCGATAGGAGTGCAGATGGAACAGCCAAAAATGTTTAATACTTTAGTCTCAGAGTATTGTTATGATATATAATATAATATGTGGTTACCCCAAGTTTCCTGATGGGGACGAGGATGGCAAGGGACAATAATGAAACCGTAAGTTTCATTTTTTGAGGCCAAATTAGGGACAGTAGACGGCTATAAAAAATATAGGGAATTTTAAGTATTCGTAGATGATAACATGAATAAGGCATGCATAATACACATTATAGAACATTAACATATAACATTTGTGTTCAACATTATGCCAATACTCAATACGCATTCAAACTTAACATACACGAATCATGAAACAACCTCCAAGTTATAATTTATAAACTTATATCAAAATGCCCAAAGGCTACATTGCTGAAATATAGTTTTAAAGTTTGCTATGAAAATCAAAATACAATATCGTATGACAATAATGAATACAGAATAAACAAAGAGCATTGCTGCCCCTGATCATCTCTCATAATCGCATCAAAATCAAAGTCATCCTCTGAGTCACTGCCGCTGTGATGCTCCTTCTCAACCAACGGAACCCCAACCAAACCCTCAGTTGTCTCCTCCTCATCTACCTAGGCCACGTCCTCAAGATCAATATCCCACCGTAGAGCTGGAGTTTGTCGATACTCTGGAGTCTATCGATCCTGAAGCCGAAGAGCACTATGAACTACCACTAGCTTCTCCGCTTGTCTAGAGGTAAGTTTATTCCTCTTGAGGGAGTGGATAAAGTTATAAGTGGACCAATTCCTCTCTGCAACAGAAAAACTGGCAACCTGTGCAAGAAGGCGAGTAGCAAGTTTCTTCAACTACGGTGTATCCCTCCTATGATAGGTCCACCATCCAATAGGGTTCGATTGAGCTAATATAGCTCTATCCAACCTCGCTTGTGGTTTACTCAAGTTTGGGCCATTAAGATTAGCAAAGTCTAGAAATTGTGACCAAAGTAGTGAAGCCTGCTCTGGTGGATAAATCTTTTCAATGGCTCGTGTGAACCCATCTAAAACCTCAACATCATCACATGGAGGCACCTTACCATCCCTTGGTGCATACCATTTTGGATTTAGAGCAAAGGCAGCCATATGAAGCGGGGTGTTCATTGTATTCCACCTCCATGTCACAATGGGCCTAATGTGTTGCTCATATAAATCCAAAGTGGGGTCCTTTGCCGAAATAACTTGCTTGATCTTCCCAAGCATACTGTCAAATGTCTCATATATCTCTCCAAGACTAGGAGAGTCTGTATCAGCATATCTGATGACATCTACAATAGGCAAGATAAAGGAGCAAATATATCTGCAAAATACAAACAAAAAGTTCAAAATAATTAGTTGGCAAGTTAATTGACATGTTAGAAACTTCAAAAGTTGGAACATTGGACAATAAAATTAAAATATTAAAATCAGAAATTTAATATGAAAATCAGCCATCTAATATGTCTTACCTCACATTGGCCCACCAATCATCATCTAGGATCTTTTGTTTGATGGTCTTTCCTTGAGCAGAATTTGCATTAGGCCATCTAGTCCACTTTGCATTTACCATCATCAGTTGTAGAGGCTCATATACCTTAAGCATCTTCTCCAACAAGATGAAGTATGTGGCATATCTACATTCATTGATTCAATGATTCATTAAAAAATAAAAATTTAAAACAAAATCAGATTATGAATACAAATTGAAAGTGAAAAAAAATGAAGTAAATGGCATACCTTGTCTCAACAAGTTTGAGAAACTCCTTTGAAAATGTTCTAAAGAGAGCAAGTGAGGTGTGGTGATTGCAAATGAGCATCTAAATATCTCTAGATTCGACCACCATTTGCTTCACCCAATCCAACTTCCCTATTTATTTCAATGCATTGTTCAATGCATGAACACAACATGGGGTCCAAAATATGTGCCTATAAGTACCCTCCACCATCAACCCAGCCGATTTGCATACACGTGCTGAATCGGTGATCACTTGCACCACATTTGCAGCCCCAACCTCCTCTATGGCATCTCTCAAAATGGAAAATTGGAAGTCAGCATCCTTACGTTTCCCTGAACAATCTACGGCTCTAAGAAAATAAGAACCAGCAGGGCATGTGACTATGACATTGATGAGTGGCCGACGTCTACAATCAGTCCACCCATCCATCACTATAGAGCACCCTGTCCTCATCCACGTTTGCCTCATCTCCTCCATTAAAACATTAACTTTGGAGTACTCTTTGTCTAGGAGGGTGGTGCGTAGCTTATGATCTCCAGGGTGTATGAATGAAGGACCAACAGTGGCTATGTCTTTCACCATTTGTTTGAAATAAGAGGAACGGGCCACATGAAATGGAATGGCATGGGAAAAAAAAGGAATTTGGCAATGGAGGATTCGATGGCTTCTTGTGCTTGGTTATTAAACATGGACTCAACTGAGGTTGCCTTTTCACTACCACTCACCTTCCTCTTTCCTCTTAAAACAACTCCACTACTACCAACCGTGGAAGGACTAGGAGTAGGCATAGATGATTGTGAACTTGGGAAAGAAGGAGACCCACCTTGAACCCCACCATCCAACTCCATTTGAATTTTTTGGCACTCTAAAAATAGCTCATCTGTCAATGGAGGACACACTCTAACTCCATGGCCCACCTCACCCAAAAAATGAGACCTAACTCTTGTGTAGTTTCCCTTCCTTTTCACAAACATGGCAAAACCAAACCCTACTCCCCCCTGAATTTTTTTGTCTTTCACCCACAGCTGTAACATATCAAAGGAATGGTTTTTTTTTTGTCTAATGGGTGTTTTGCATAGTCTTCCATGGTTTTGGTATTGGTTGATGAAGGAGGGCATTGGATTGGGTTTCTTTGCTCTCTAGTTCTACTACCACCCCCACCACTTTCCCTTCTAGTTTGCATTTCATCTTCACTATCACTCCTAGCCACATTGCTGCTCATGTTTTTGATTTTTAGAATGCAAGTTTCAACTGAAAATGCAAAAAAATAAAATAAAATCAGACAATGTATGCTTCACATTTTGCAAAAAAAATGAACAAAAAAAAAATAGGGAAAGGAAATGCATACCTCTTTGGTGGATTTGCACTCCCAACAACACTATTTCAACCTCCTCTCCTCCTTCAAGCTGCTGCTCCTTCTTCTTCAATGGCTACAACTTCTTTTGCTCTCAAACCCTTGGCTGCTCAAACAAACAAAATGCATAAAATGAGGTTAGAGAGGCCCTTTTTTCTTCATAAAGGAGTCAAAATCAATGGGGCCCACACATGCCTCTGGCGAGGGCATACCTTTTTGTTTATGCTTTTTTTTCATTTAAAAGCTCTCAAGATGTAAGGGGCCAGTGGTAGATCCGGTTGAGAATTTGACTCGGTCGTCTGGCGATCACGAGGACAGTCGATCATCCCCAGTAGGTCAGCGGTGTCCCCGTTTGAGGGAGCGTTCCTAAAATTTTAAAAAAGAGACTGATCCCCTACTATCCCGGGGAACAAGGATATGGGCTTTTTCGGGGGAGAGGTGGGTAGGTGCGCCCCGGTTTCCTTTGTTTTGGTAGGAGTAGTGTGTGTTTTTCTAGTTTGGTGTTTCCACATTTGGTGTTGTAGTTTGTTCAGTTTTGGTTTTCCTTTTGTTGAGCCTTGATGAGGGGTAGACGGAGTTGTTTGGATTAATTTTTTTGCTACAAGGACTTATCAAATTTGGATTGATAGAAGGAAGAGACTGTATTTGTCTTCGATCTAGTTGATAGGGGGTTGCTAGCATCAGTAGTGTTGAGTAAAATGAGGTCAGCATTGTTGGGCATTAGGGTAGATGTGCCATACACAGTACTGAATAGTCACTGGCAGGGTTTGTGTGAAGCTTCATGGGTTGATGTAGTTGCAAACCAAGATTGTGCTTATATTGTAGTATGGGTACAAAATGGTTAGATGGGATGAGCATGCTAAGCAAGATGTTCGTCATTCATGTCACAACTTGTGGGGTAGCAGGCTTCTGTGTGAAGTGGCATTGGTTGATTAGTACTGGGACATACAATGTGCCAATTTGCAGGTGCAGTACAAACTATTTGATGACTTCAGTCATATGCTTCAGATCATCTTCTAGACCCCCTTTGGATCAAAAGGGGTTTTTGTTAGGTTCGTGACCTAAAGAGATTTAGTTCTTCATAAAGTTTTTAAATAAATAATTTTAAGGAGCATGTATCTCATTTATGGGACAGCTCCTTTTAAAGTATTAGTTAGTTTATTTAATTATTAATGTTTGTAATTTCCTGTAAGGTAGTTTTCTGTATAGGTGTCTGCGAGGTTTCACGAGTAGTTATAAAGAGAGGCTTGTATAAGCCAATAATTAATATTATAAGATTATAACTTATCCTAGCATAATATATTGTTCTGTTATTATTTGTGTTCTTTGCAATGTAGATTCACATTATTGTGCAGCTCTGGTTCCGACACTGCCGAGTTTTGCCAAATCGTGAATTTTCAAACTATGGTACAAACTACATAGTGAACAGGAAAACTCAAAATAAACCATCATATTGCGCTCCATCAAGAGCATCGGCATCATCATTTGGTTTATAAAATCACAAGCAATAGCTACTCCAGTGCCACTACTTTGACTAATTGCACCATGCAGCTCTTGCATGGAAGGCTAAGCCTAAAGCTGGGTGATCTGAACACCTTTTGGCATCTCCCTTGTCATTTGCTTGCATGATTGGAGGTGCAAGTTTGAAGGCAGATCAACCAATTGCCCCTTTCTTGCTGTCTTTTAAAATAAAAAATTGACCTTTACCAAGGAAAGAACCTGCGGAGTATCTAGGCAGGGTAACCTGATTCTGTTAGGAATTAGAACTGTTTGAGGAGTACCTTGTTCCCATTGGCTTGGATACAGGGGTACTTGGAAGACAACCTGGTAACAGAGGTTTTTTCATCTTTGTACAGTGATTTTAAGCCTTGGCCTTTTCTTGTGATCTTTTCAGCATGTGCTTTGTCCTTCTGTGCTGCATTTTTTGAAATTCTATTGATAAATTTATTGGCAGCTGCATTTTTCTGAAAGTTCATCGAGAAATTTATTGGTAGAATGGCATTTGAAAACAAAGAATTTTTTGCTACTTAGAACACTTAATTATTCTTAAATAATTTGTCTAGGCTCTATTTTCTTAAATTTCTCTCTAATGCTTTCGCATTACTGCTTACATGTTTTTTTCCCTGTAAAATGCAGAGATTGTTGTTTCTGGGGGTATGACAATGCCTCAAGTGATCTCTCCTTCAGAAAGAACATTAACACCAGCAGACAGGACTCGGATAAATAGAGGATGAAGAGTCATATTCATACAGCTGTGTGGTTAACCATGCATTTGTCTTGGAAATGCACTTCTAGACACAGCTTCCATTTGTGTAAAGATTATGTTCTGTTGTATTTTACTAGACTGTAATTGTTGAATTGGTCAGATCCATGTATTATTGAAGCTTAAATACTGTAACATCCAGTCACTGGTAGGGCCTCAAACTCGCATAAATCTGGAGATTCACATTTCAGTCTGTGACAAAGTTAATCAAACGGTTTGTTGGAGTGTGTCAGAATTCCTGTTTGATTTCCACTTGAAAGTAAAGGCTTCGGTAGACAAGGCAGCTTTTTTCCTCAGGGTTGGTTTTGTATCTTCCTTTTCTCTGTAACTCATCTCAGGAAATATAAAAATGATTAGCATGATTTTGATAATTTTTGTTGTAGGTTGTTTGTGTTTTTAATTAACTTCTAGCCTGTTAGAGGTGGCATTTGCAGAGTCTGAGCAATGTAAGAATTTTGAAATTTTAAATAAAATCATCTCTAGAGAAAGGAACTCTCTTAGCCATGGATCATTTCCATCTCTCATAACTAGAGTCTTTAGCATTGAGTGCCGATTTAAGAGTGACTAGTTGGCAGTTACAAGACTAACCAATAAGATCAAATGCTAAAAGGAAGTACTAATAGTGGCACCGGTTAAAATACACCATATGATAGGGCTACATAACGTCAAGACTAGTACTAGCTGATAAGGGTATGAGTTAATTTGAATTGTTTTGTATAAGTGAAAGTGTAAGATAGATGCAATATTTAAAGCGTATAAATTGTGTGAAGTATTAATGATTATCAACATTAATTTTCTGCAAGGTATAATTTGATAACTTTAATTGGTAACTTGGTTTATGGGTAGTTTGTTGCAACTGCCTCAATTATTTATGCATTGGGCAGACATTAATAAAGATTAGTGAGTTCAAAGTTCAGAGAAATAAAGCAAAAATTTGAAGTCACATAAGTGTGAGCATTAATTTCACAACTTGTTTATTGTGTATTTAAATTTTGTAAAGAATGATGCATTGATCTAGTTCAAAACTTTAGAGGAGAGCCATTTTTGTATCTGAGTTTAAAAAATACTTGGTAAGAGAAATACATATTTGAAAATAGTGGAGGAACTACATATATTATAGATTGGATTGATTTTCTACCCTCATTTGTGGATTTTAGACCTTAAATAGAAAGAAAAGGCACATGCAAATCGTGAAGAAATCATAGAGTATGTTAATGAGGTTTGGAAGGCCAAGGGTTTTTATGCCACCATTGATGAAATGCATCAAGATCCTTAGAATTTTAGTCAGTTGTATGATGAGCTAGCAACCAGAGCTCTAATTAGGGTGATTAAAGATTGCATGAGGACATGCAATATGACAAGTTGGGTTGACGATGAATAGTACATGTTTTTAGTGCCTTTTCCTTGATAAAAATATTATTCACATGATGTTGGACCAATAGGGTCATGGAGAGCCATTCAATCAAGGAGACTAGGACTTGGAAACATGAAACCATTATCAAAGTTGTGCATTTTGATGTATTATAGATTTGGTGATGCATGGGGGATAGTTGAGGTGGTCTTAAACATGTCATAAAGATTTGACAAAGTAAAAATTATTGAGATCATTGCTTTGTACATGCAAAATATCTTAGTGAAAATTGAAAACTTTATCATGAATGCATGAATGCTATTAGGTTTGTGCATGGATATGACAGAGCTAATAGGGGGTCTTAAGTGGTCATTTGTTCCTTCTAGTAATTACATGTTTTTAGTGCCTTTTACCTTCTTAAAAAATTGATTCACATGATGTTGTTGGAGCAATAGAGGTCACGGAAGTGGCATTCAGTAGCAAAGAGACTAGGACTTGAAACTTAAAACATCGATAAAGTTGTGCATTTTGATGTATTATAGGGTGATGCCTGGGGGTTATCTGAGGTGGTCTTAAACAAGTCATAAAGCTTTTGACAAAGTAATAGAAAGTAAAAAATATTGAAATCATTGCTTTTTACATGTAAAATATCTTAGTGAAAAATGAAAACTTTATCGTGAATGCATGAATGCTATTGGGTTTGTGCACGGATATGATAGGCCAAAAGGGGGTCTTAAGTGGTCATTTTTTTCTAAAATAAGTAAAAGCTGATTTTGAATGAGAAATTAAAAGTAGTTACACTCAAAATTTGATGATGTGACAAGAACAAGAGCCAATAGTATTATGAATCTATTTTTTAAACTACTATTTTTTAAATGGTGGAGATTAAGAAGTGCAAATGGGGGGGAGCACACAAAGTTTTCCAATTTTTGTTAAAAAATATAATGTAGTGTTTGGTGCACTCTCCCTAAAATGTTAACTCATTTGAGTATTCCAAAAATTAATTTTGTAGAAAATTAGCTAATACCATGCAATTTATGTTTAGTTTTTTAGCTAATTTTACTAAATATATATGTTTTTACTAATTTTCAAAATGGACACACCTTATTATTTGAAATTTGAGTGGGTTCTCTTTTTTTTTTTTGAAAAAAATTTGAAAATCAATTATTTTGAATGTGTATAGAGTAGAGTCTAGAATGAAATTTTTTCAAAGTTTGGATGAAATGATAATGAAACAAAAAATTAGATTTTTTTTTTAGCAAAATAAATTAAAGATCAAAACTTTGACATATTAAAAAAGTAGAAAGAATTACATGGTTAGAAAGGCGAGAGCTTGATATTATTGTGTTTTTTTCTAGCTCAACATTTAAAGGTGTGCAAACTTGA
>VDFB02327380.1:0-35805 GCA_007258455.2 Sequoia sempervirens
TCCTAGGATGCATCCTTCCTACAATGGGCATTATCTTTTGGCAATAAATTTTGGTTATCATCTTAGAAAACACATCATTTTCTCGTTAGCGGTATTGAAGAGCATTAGTTTATTTGCATACTTGGTATTTGTCTTTTGACTTATCTTATTTGCGCTCATTCCAAGGACGTCTTGATGATATCCCAAAACAGCGGATTTAGAGAAATAGGAATGGGGCAGTGATCATTGTCTTTTGTCTGCTGTGCTTGTTGGAAATTCTTGTAATATAACCTCGGCGAATACTTGCTTTGTTAGGCATATATGGAAGAGGTCTAGGGAAACTTGTTGACTATTATAGGGATAGGTTTACCTTTCCGTGTTTTGGTCCGAGATGTCTGAAACTTCTGAAATACATCCTAGCAAGGTTTCTGTATGTCAGGTGTGAACAAGAATACTCCTATCTGATTGTCGAGTCAAAGTCCATCACACTATGTACCACGCCATCCTGGTTGTCTATACCTTGATGCATCGTACCATGTGTGTTATCAAACATAAGAAAATTTGGCCCTTTGAAAATCCCAATTCCTCAGCAAGTAATCATCATCATCATCATTTGCATTTGTGTCATCTTGCGTCTTGTTGAAATGACTTCTTCTCTTCTCACTAACCATGCTAACAAGGTACTATGATAGTTGCTCATCATCATCATCATCATCACCACCAATCCTACATCCACAAATCATTAGTATATTGCATAGGCACATCATATAGACATCATTAGCACATTGCATTACATATCATATAGGAAACATCACATTCTCATCATCACATAAATAGGTGCATCCATATCATCGCATTTCACCCGTTACATTGCATCTCATGACATTACATTGATCATTGCATAAGCATTCATTTACATTTCATAAATCATCACATAACATGGACATTATAATCATAAATATAAGCATTCAATTCATTACGCATCAAAATATCATTGCATTAACATATCACGACCATCACATCATATCACATTCATCCATAAATCATCACATATATAAGCATTTGTTGCACATAATTACATATAGCATAAATCAAATCATTTCACATATCACATTTGCATAAAATAAATCATCATATAGTTAACATCATTGCACATAATCAAATGCATAAACATCATTCGAAACAAATGCATCCATCACATATAGAAAGAAGAATCATACATGCATAAATACAGGAGCACAAATGGCGTCGCATCAAAATTAACTCACATATATCATATCACTGTCATAGTATAAAATAATAATCGGATCACTGTACAAGTATGTCAATCAGTACGAAATGCCCATCGAGGCTATCAAAAATGAGCTCATAAAGGAACTAAAACTATGTATCATCTGAATCACGACCGATCTCCATGAATGCTACCCTCGCCCTTGTCACCGTGACCCTCTGGTGGTCTCTGACTGGCCCGCTCTGAGTACTCTAGAACCCAGGCTACTCTAGGTACATGGTCGTGATAGGCCCGGTAGTAATACTCTGCCTCTTGAACTGCCTCCTTGTAGGATTGGACCGGCACTGTACCCTGCGAAGATGAGGTGGCTATCATGCTCTCTATCTACTGTCCACGACTCAGCTCTGTCGCTGCCTATAACTCTGCGACCTGTCGCTGCTGTATAGCCTGGTCTCTCTCCGCTATGAGTTGCTCTCTCTCAGCTTGTGCCTGGTCTCGCTCAGCTGTCACTGCATGTACCTGTGCTTGTAGCTGCAAAATCAAGGTATCCCATGCGTCTGCCTGCCCTGTTGGCTGTGCTCGTGGCTGCACAGGAATCTAACCCTCACCCTTGGCTCGTGGTGGTGGAACTGGTGGGTCTTGCTGCTGGTCCTGCATGGGGACATCTCCATGATCTAGTGGAACTGGGAGCATCAATCATGGGTCCTGTCGAATCACGACCCTAGGACCCCGTCCTCGTCCTCTGCCCCTACCTTTGACCCTATGTGCATCTGGATCCTCACCTGGAACAATCAACTAGAGAGGAGGCCTGAACCAGTTTTTGTAGGCCTATGTCATCCTTGGATCTGCCAAGCCCTGATCGTAAGCCCAAGGCCGGGCCACTAGCTGTCGAAAACTATCAACCGCCTTCGCAGTAGGAATACTAGGGCCCCATGATGTCTGTGTCTAGCTTCGAGCAAAGACGGCCACATAACCGTCATTTGGCCGATCCTGCGGCTCCCCAAACTGACGTTGTACACGCTCGAAAAAATATCTCTCTATCATAGTATGCTCGCGGCCTTGCATATATCTGTCCTACAGACAGTAGAAGAGCTGGTCTACATCGTCAGCCCATCTAGGCTAACTGAGGTATGGTCTCCATGTGAATATAAGCATCTCGTTTATGACCCACCTCTAGTGGGGGATCCCGTGCTCTCCAGTGTGTGTAAAGAACACACCCCCTCTGTATCGTGCCACTAGGGCATCCTCTGCCCCCATCAGAACCAGAACGACCCATGGACATAGCACAAAAATGTGCTCCCAAGCCCAAACATGTAGCAAGGTCACCCTAGCTCCCAGTGCTCTGCCATCCATGTATGCATACTCGTGGAGATCCCTGTAAAGTGAAGCCAGAAGGATGGGTCCCCACGCGAATCAAACCGGCTTGTCCCAAATCATCCTCTCCCATCAGTATCCCCATCTAGGATTGAAGTACCACCCTCGTCTGTCTGGGGCAACTAAACCCAAGATAATCATCGCAATCGCCCAGTGGAAGGGAGGTGCTACGACTCTGTACCTCTCCAACTCAATCTGCCCCTTGTAATAAATGATATCTCGTATGGTGAGGACTCGGGTGTAGCAATCGCGTCCCTCCTCCATATCATGAATCACTTGGTGGCCATGAATGGGCAACCATAGTATGTGCCAAACATCCTCCAGTGTGACGGTCGCCTCACTAGTGGGAAGATGAAACGAAGATGTCTCGTTGTGCCATCACTCCGCCAGCGCTGATAGCATCCCAAGGTGTGTGCGCACAGGCGTTGCGTACGCAATGTGCCATAGTCCTGCGACTCCCAGTCGATCCTGATCCCTGTCGCTCAAGTCTTGTAGGATGCTCGCCAAATCCCATGATTGGTGCTCCTGTGAATAAAGCTCCCTAGGTCCGTCCTGCATCACGCAAAGTCAGCATGTTAAAATTTTTGAAAAAATTCCTGACTTGACGCTCCAAACTCGTTCCCAGCGGCGCAATTTGTGAAGGCATCGCAGTTTGAGTTTTCTCAAACTCCGACACTGGACTCGAAATTTGGCCAAACAAGGCCACTATGGTGCAGTTTTCGTGAAAAGAGCGTTGCCATGGTGCACTTTTCCAAAACTGGCCCGCGGGTTCGAGCCGAGCCCGAGCCCAGCGGTGGAATTTTTAAATTCCAAATTACATCACTGCGGCACAAAACAGTGCCGCTGCAGTGCAAAATTCCCAAAAACGACATGCTTAAACACCGAGCGGTGCTAAAATAGCGCCACTGGAGGCGAGCTCTCCCTAAAACATGTCATAAAAGCACTGAAATGAAAAAACAAAGCTAAGTTAAGGGTCACATACCGGGGCACCGAGGCCTGGTGGCCACTGGTAGGTCCGAACTCGGTCAGAAATGTGTAGGGGAAGCTGTCACTGCACCATATCATCAGGAGGTCAGAGCTCAAATCTCGAGGTTCGCTAGTGAAGGTGTGTGAAAATGAATTGAAAGTGACCCCTCGGGCCCCTTTTTAGCCTAAAAATTAGGGTTTTTTTAGCCCTAATTGGCTGTCCTACTAGGGTTTTGGACCCCCGAACCTATTTTTGTCTATTTGAGGCTTGTTTTTCATCGTTTTATTGTGTTTAGACACATTTTTAGCCTCCCAGACCCCTTTCAGACCTCTTCGGCACTTTGTCACCTTTTTTTCGTGAGATCACCCAAAAAATGGAAATTTTCATCTGATCTCTTGAGGGGGCATTATAATGGCATGTTCTCTCTCGCCATGTAGCAGTGGGGCAATTTTTTAAATATCAAAATTTTTTGGCTTTGATCAAGATCGATTATTGTTTGAACCAGCGCAACAAGTGCATTGCTTCAAAGAGGGGCAAAATGTAGACATAAAAAATATACTGATTGACATCGTGCATCTGATCCTGACTTGCTAACATCGTTTCTTCCTAAATCATCCCTCGGTCTAACTGTTTAATCAAATTCTCTTATCTGATTAAATTCATCAATACTCGTCTCTTAATTAAATAAATCATTTTATCTAATGTTAATTAAATCAATCCATCCGATCTAATTATCCCTATTTAATTAAATAATCAATTTATTTGATTAAATCTCTAAAGTCTATCCATTAAATTAAATAAATTAAAACCTTATTTGATTTAATCTAACACCATCCCTTTTAATTAAATAAATCAAAATCTTTATTTAATTAGCCTCTTATCATATTCCTCTCTTATCTGATTTAAATAAATCCATAAATCTAAGTCAAATAAGTCACATCATCTAATCTCCTGTTAAATTAATCAAACCTTGATTAATTTAATCAAATCTCATGTCACATCCTCTAGATAATGCAAGTTGCACATGAAAATAGATTTAATTCATTTATTAAATCCCTATTTTCCCTCACATGGCATCTTTTGGAATATTCCCCTAATTTGAATTCAAAATCCAAGTGGGAATAAGTCCTTCCAACAAGGCATTTAAGATCTCTTACATGTCCTTTGCCTTGAGCCAAGTGGCATTTATTGCATTTTCCCTTCCCTCTTACATGTCATTTCAACAAATTTGAATTTCAAATATTGGCATTTATTGGCACAAACCCCAAATCTTGCACAACCATCAATCCATTCATAGCTTGACAAGTGGCACCATATCATTGGATGAAAGTTAGTCCCACATTGCTCAAATTTAGACTTTCATCCATCTTGAAATCCTATAAATGAAGAGCTCCTCTCCTCATTTTATCATCCACAATCCAAGCAAAGTTACCATGCTCAAATATCTCTTGAGCCTCACCATTATCATTGAATCATAGCTAGGTTATTGCAGATTTGGCTTGGAGTTCTCAATTCATCATCAAAAGTGGATCAATCTCTTCAACATTCAAAGCTTGCATCTTAGGGATTGGGAAAGGGCCAAATTTCCACATCAAATTGGCACCAATTCCCCCATGGGAACAAGAGTTTGCTATTTAAATTAGGATTTCATCTTTGGTTTATCATTTTATTGTGTTTTTGCATATTTTCATTCCTAGTTTAAATTGTAAATGGATTCCATGGGGAATCCATGTTTAGGCTTGCATTTCCTTGTTTAACTTGTTTAATCATGTTGTTTTGTAGGTACCTAGACTTGTGGTTCACATATACTATATATAAACAATATAATAACAAAAAATACAAATTGAGAACAAAAACTATTCTATAACCAAATTATAGAAACAAAGAAAAAGAGACAAAATAAACTAATCAAAGAACATACATAACCCAAAAAAAAATAAGGATATATGTTGATATATTAATAAACACAATAACATATTATAAGATATAAAAGACATAATAAATTGTTAATTATAGACATTTAAATTAAAGACAAGAGTATATGCATATATTGTTCTAATAACTCAAAAAACATATTAACAATATCATATTTGAAGATGCAAGAATGTAAGATTATAGATTTTTAAGAGAGAAGACATATAACAATGAAACTAAGAATATAGTTTTATGTTTATAAATGTATCTATATAACTATAGTTATAACAAAAATAATAGAAGCTTATAAAAACCTATAATAGTTATAACCATATAATTAAAAACAAATAAATTAAAATGAAAGGAAACAAAAAATACTATTACAAAAACGAAAAACAACAAACATAAATAAAGAAAAGGTTAATATGATAATAAACATAATAACATATAATGAGATATTTAACATAATAATTGTAGTAATGGAAAAAGTATCCCTTTTTCCTTAGTCTGGGAATAATTAATATTAAAATGAGCTTAATGTTGCTTTGATTTAGTGTTGTAATGTGTTTTACACATTCACACCAAGTTTAGGGCTCTTTTAAACTAAGTGGACTTAATGGTGCCTTGTTTAGGGTGTTGTAAAGTGTTTCTTTACACTTTCACACTAATCTACTGCTTTATTAATTGATTGAGGTTAATTGGCCCCCTTAATTCAAATCCAAGCCTAATTAAATGCAAATTCCGAGGGATAAAACCCAACATTCATAAATGATATTACACAACACTTAATTTTAGAAGGTGTTTGTCCTAGGTTAGTGAATGGGTCCTCACTAGGTCCTAGGACCCTATTTTTATATAACATTTCATATTTACCTAAGTGTGTCCTAGTTAAGTGAGCTAGGACCCATTCACAACATGGTGAATGGGTCCTCACTTAGACCTAGGACCCGTCTTTGAAATATGTTTTTGGTGGTATTTTAATGATTTAAAATTCTAGATTTGATGTCGGCTTGTGATATTTGAATTTCAGAAATTAATGTTAAGATATGTATAAATACAAGGCTAATTCACTTAGTTTTACCTAGAAGATTTCATGCAAGTTAAGAGAATTTATAAGGCATTCAAGGGTAGATTATTAAAGGTTATTTCAACAATCAAGATCCATTTCATCATGTCAAAGATTTAATACATCATGCATATGTCATTGAGCTAATGTGTTGATGTAGCATCCAAGGTATTTCAAGCATATTCAAAGGCTTGTTTCATATCAAGTTTTATGATCAAGGTCTACATTCCTTGAGGCCACTTCATGCTAGTTTGCATATTTGAATCCCAAGTTTTCATTTGAGGATTGACGAGTTGTGACATTGCATTTTGTTCATTCATCATTCCTTTATGTATTGTTTCATTACAAGGTTTAATTACCAAAACAAGGTTTGACCAAGGCAAACCCCTATTCCCTAAAAAATAACATTTTTCTCCTCTTTGATGTGTAATTATAGGTTTTAGGTTGAAGATCGTTTGGAGAGACAAATTGCAAAATTGCAAAAGTTGTCAAAGTTCTCAAAGTTCTCACCTTTCCTACAAAATCACAGAAACTGAGCTACATGTTTTATTTCTGGCTTTCCAATAGTGCCTAACTAGAATTTGGAAGTGCAGATATTGAAGAACATAACCCAAAAATTGATTTTTCAGAGCCCTAGCTAGGACCCATTTTCCATAGAGTGAATAAGTCCTTAGTGAGGTCTGAAAAAACACTTTTTGCAACAAGTACACAACATTTAACCCTCTTAAAACCTGTCTTTTGATTGTTATATTAGTTAGGTTTAATTTTTGTAACTATTTACACATCATAATCCTCATATTTAATGAAATTAGGAAGATAGGTACATTGTTCATCAGTTCATTTTAATGAACATCCACCCACCCTATATTTTCCCTTGTTTCATTATGGTGAAGCCAACCTTTTGAGAATTGTTGTTTTCTAATTTTGGAGTCCTTTTCATCCTAGATTTAGATATTGCATTCATTTGCATTGAATTAGGTCTCATCTAGGGTGTTTAGTTTGCATTCAAATTTGCATCTCATTAAGGGCTTTAGGATTGCATATTTTGGATTCTTTAAATCTGAAAAATACAAAAAAATCAGTCATCTTGCATATCATTTACATCATATAAATTTACATTTGAAAATTGAAACAAAAATTGCATGTCAAACTAGGTCTTTTAGCTCATCATTTTGTCATAATTTTCACTTGCATTTCACATTGCATTCTATAGAAAATTAAACTAAAACTTACTGCTACAAACCTGAATCTTGAAACCACTAGAAAACACATGAAAATCTGTAAAAATCAATTTCAAAAACCTCATATAGGACCCATCCACCATAGTATGAATGAGTCCTTGATCAGGTCATAATCTACATTTATGGAAATTAAAATATTCATTTCTGTGCTTTTGTTTGCTGCTTTCAGATTTTTGTTAGTTTGTTGAGTTTTTGTTTCATTAATTTCATCATATCTAGCTTAATTTGGTACATTTAGTGCATTGTGTGATTTCAAAATTTCATTTACAAGATTTCATTTTTAGATTGTTGCATAGTGTAATAAAAAATTTACCTTGTTTAGAATCTAAAAATTGCATTTACACATTGCATTTTAGGTCATTGCATTGCATTTTAAGTCTCTTTCTATTTTGGGTTTGTACACTAAGTTTGTGAATCTTGTATGAGCTTTACAACTTGGTTTCCTATTAGCAATACTATTGTGAGATGTAGTTTGAGATTCATGTCTTCCTACGATATACCATTCATTGTAGATCTTGGGGTTTCTAACTCTCTTTCTAATAGTGTTGATAATCAATCCCCTATGGATCATAGTATACATACCTCATTTCCTACAACCAATGTGCATGATGTTATTCATTTCTCACAAGAAGACATAAAAAGACTAGATGAAGGCCTAGAAAAATTACAAGATACTGTGCTTACTGAAAGCTTGGACATTAGTATGATTCCTACTTTACAAAATCTAAGGAAATTCTTAAAACTAAAAAAAAAACACAAATTGTCAATAGCCTCAGCTGCTTCCTTCATGAGAGCTTAAACAAACAAGAGAATAATAAAATACATGCCTCAGTCAACTTTATCAAAGCTAAACCTCATAAGGACTCAACCAAAATACCTCTTGATATTACTTTCTCACAAAAAGACATAATTAAACATGCACTCGATGGTCCTCTTTACATACCTGGAAGAATCAATGACAAGCCTACTAATGGGATATTAATTGATCCTGTATGTGTAGAGAATGTGATCATTGAAGAATTCCTATTTGTGCATGAACTTTATCAAGATACATATAATAAACTGAAAGCATGGATCAAAATGCATGATGGTTTTGCTTTCTTGCAATTGGCTCAATAAATCTCCCTCTAAAGGTTGGATTGAAAAAATTAGATGTCTCATTCACCATCATCCGTCGTCAGACCAATTTCATGTGAAGTTAGGCTATCCATGGATTTTATCCATGAATTTCATCTCTTCCATCATGCATAAATGTTTAAAGTTTCCCTTTGGCAAAGAAATCTTTATAGTGCATCATAGTGGCTTTAATCCCGCGCCTTCCTGTGGGAACTTTTTATTGGATTTCTTTTGGCCCAAACCTATTGAACCTATTAGACCTTGTGAGGACTACTTTTTTAAATCATATCAAAAGTTTAAGGCAAAGTGCATAGAAAAATTATCCCTTATAAACATGCCTTAACCCATGATTGATCCACCTATACTTGACAAAACCATGATTGGACCAAAATCCATTCCAAATATCAAACATCAACTTATGAAAAATCCTCCTACCATTTCCTATAAGAGACCACGAGACAATCAAAACAATCCCGTTGTGCCTCCTAAAGTCAAATTTTTTTACAAAGCTAAAGAGAAAGTGGTTGAACAACCTCCCATGGTTCCTTCCATTCCTCCCCTAAAAGAAGAAAATAAGCCTATGGTTGACAAACCTACTCTTACACAAACACAAATTGACAATAGATTGAAACAAAATTGAAATGCTAGAGGATGTAGGCGTAGACATCGTGCTATTGCTTGTATGTTACAAACCAAAGAAGAAAAGAGCAACATAGAAAATCAAAATTCGAACTTACCTAAAGTAATGCATGGTGACTCTATACCCTCACCATAAAGTATACAAGAAATTTCTAGAGACATTATCATTCGACCTCCTTTTGTGATTAATCTAGATGATGATATTGATATTAAAAATATTGATAAACACTTGTGCATAATGAGTTGAATTCATTGTTTTCATATTCTATGAACTTAAATGACAAATCTCCTAAAAAGAGTGTTGAACTTGGTGCGTCCCCTAGTTTGGCACTTGCTGTTTTCCCTTTGGCTAGTTTTCTACCTTTCGTACACACTGATCAAGATTGGGATGCAAACGGCGTGCTATAGGTTGACTTGCATGTGGCTTACTATTCTTTTGCATTGTTCTATTTTCATGTTTTTTATGTGATTGTATTTGCACAATGTGATCCCTTGTATTGTTTCATTTGATGTATCTCTCTCTTTTTGTGCATTCCTCTATTTGTATGTACTTTCTTTTATATGTCGTAAACATTTTATCTTTTTTGTTTGTCTTGTTTTTTTCTTTTGGGGATGACACAAGGAGTTGAGAAATTTAGGTCTCTTCCATGTTGACCCGAAAGGATTTTTCTTTGTTTTCTCTCTCTTTGTGTCATTCTTCTAGTTCTATGAGTATTTGGGGAATGATGACATTTCTGAGCTCTATAATAACATTATAGCATAGATATACTGACCCCAAATTCATAGATCCCTTATATATTTTTGGGGGCAACCCCTCCCTCCTTTTTCATGGTGTAGCTTTATTCTGGAAACATATGACTTGGCATAGAGATTTCTAAGGAAGCTCTCATGTCTTAGGAGTAAACATTGGTTACTTTAAAGAAATTTCTCACAACAATGGTGTTAGCAACCGCTTTAAAGAGGGGGCATACATCGATAATATATTTTGACATTTTTACATGTTTCATGGTGCGATTTTATTTTTTCTTATGATGCATCCTTTCCTTGGTGGTGTCATTGGGTTTGATGTCCTCCAAGAGTGCAATATTTTTTAGCGTACAACTTTCCTATTAGTGGTGATGCGACACAATGTATTCCCTAAGTTGTTTAATCTTTTACTCTTGACTTGTCCTCATCCTCTCTTGGAGACATTAGGCACGATGATCCCTGAGAAGAACTTACACAAATGAAGCAAGATCCCCTTGAACAAAAACCTATATACATAATGTTCATAAGTGTTTGGAATAATACAACTTGTTGACCTTGTGAAGCTCGAAACCATAATTCAAGGCCACCTAGCATAACACACCTTGCTTTCTTGTGGAGCCTTGACATGTGCATAGGTGCTTATTGTTGGAGAATGGACATACACTAAGATGGGGGGGTGAATCTATGTCTGATAGACAAACCAAAAATTCAAACCTTTTAACAAGAACTTTTAGTTCAGATGTCCTTTCGACAGAGCAGAGTAATTACTTTGAAATCATTCATGAAAGAGGTAAACAAAAATATGGAAACATTGACTTAGTTCTCTTAGAAAACTTATGCCAATATAACTTGTATGAGATATCTTGCACTTGCAAAATATGTGATTGACATTGTTTAACAATCAAAGCATGATGAAAAAATAGGTGCAACTCATAAGACTGTGTACATGAAGACCAACATCATTGAATCATCTTAAGACCATCTAATTTCAATGTGGCTTTATGAGACACTATAACAACTATGCAACTGAATGCCATATGATAAGCATTGAAATAACAGAGAAATTCAGTATATTATGATAGATTGAAACATACCAACCTTGAACTATGAAACTATGAAAGAACATGTGAAGTGATAGACTAAAGAATTTTCACCATAACATGCAAAACATGAGATGTTAAACCAGTTTGCAACATATGACTATGAAAATAATTGTAACAATAGATTACATTAACATTGCTGGAATAAGAACTGATAACAGACATTAATGCATTTGATAACTTATGAAAATAAGATATAGGCATGAAAGATAATCACACAAAGACTCATCACATAACACATTATATGTTTTGAGTGGAAAACCCTCTTGGGGAATAAAAACCACTTGAAAATTATATCACTTTATTCAGATAGAGCACCAACTCTACAAAGTTCAGGAGCACGAACTCCATACAATTCTAAAGAACCAACTTCCAAAGTTTCAAGAGCACCAACTCCACAAGTTTACAGGAGCACCAAATCCAAAGTTACAAGAGCACCAACTCCACAAAATCCAATGTATATAACCAAACAGTGTTCCATCAATACCCTAGTAATGCAAATTAGCATTCCTAGTGCCTTAATAGAAGAATGTGAAAAAATATTTTCAATAAGCACATAGGAGAATGCTATATAAGACTGATAACATCTCCAATTGATACATCAACTGATATTGCTGTAATAGATTAAAAAATAGTTCTCAATGTAAACACTGTTACAAAATCACTTTTCAAGATTTTCAAGACTGAACATTGTATCAATACATCTCAAAAATTTCTCACGAAATGTATGTCTGTTGTTTTCCTCTTCAAGCCACCATCACTGAAAAAATGTTGTCATTTTATAATCACTAAATGCAGTTTCAACAACTGTAAACCAACTCGGGTTAGGGTTAAATGGAAAAACCCTAAATAATCCTTACAAATATCACCGCAATTAACAAAGTTAACAAAAAATTTTAGTTATAGCCCGAGCCTTAAAAAACATTAATTGCCTTTACTCATTTTCTTCAAGAAACAATTTTCAACAGAAATAATACCTGATTATGCAATAAAGAAATCAAAAAAATACCAGAGAAAGATCATTGAAGCCAACCTCAACTGCCCAGCTGAAAGAGCCATTGCCACTTCCTTATCAATTATCAAGCTCTTGCTAGCTCATAACCTGTTGTCCAAGCTTACAACAAACTCGGTTAACTCCTCTAGTGTTGGCCAAAGAAGAACACAAATTTACAGCTGAAAACAAAACATCCTCATGGCGGATAGGGTTCCAAACCCTTCACATAACCAAAATCATATTTCCCTATTTTTTCCAGTCTGTCAAAGACTTTAACAATCATAATAATGTTTTGAAGTCTGATACAAATCAAAACACAATAATAAACCATCATAATGTTTTTGAATCCAATGACAAGTCTTCAGCCACATATGCCGACACATTTATTCCACATCATAATCAATCATTCATTGTCGGTGCCAAGTCACCAATAAACTAAAGAGTGAAGCGAAGTCACATGCATGTTGTGTCTCATACAACCCGATATAAACATTAGGCTCAAATCATTATGGAAAATAATATCAATGCCTTATTACCACCAAACAAAACATTTGAGATACTGGCAATCAAAGCTTCTTATTCGAAACAAAAATTTCTCTAATGCCAATGTCACATACAATGTGACTATTCAATTCAAGTTTCTCAAAACATTGTAAACCATGAAGCAAAATATTTGCACACTAAATATCAATGAAGATAATATATATACAAGTTTAAAACTTGTAATCTGCATTCCTATGCCTTTCATAAACTTGGATATTTTTGTGCAAACATGAAACGTGTCATTCATATATCATATGAAGAAAAATTTCAAAAGATCAAGTTGAATATATCACAATTTGAAAGTGATCAACCTGAATATACCTGTGGCAAACACTGTGACATGTAATCTTTGAGGAAGCAACTGCTGAAACACATGTAATAAATAGTGTCAGCCTCAACAAATGTATATATATCAAAGTTTTGAATCAAAGACCTATAATAGTAACATGTAATTACAAATCATATATCAACCAATTTGAGAATGCATCCTGTCAACATCCATCAAGCATATCATCACATATATCCTTATATTAGTGAACCACTTTTGACATCAAGGACAAACCAAAAAACAACTAAGAGCCAACACTTATCATAACACAACTTGTTAAGCATAAATCAGGAATGTGAGTGGTGACCTATTAGAGTTATCAGAGGGATAACTTTGGTATAGTAAGTACAATGAGAGCCAACACATAGGCATGACTTTCTCACTAAGCCACCTTCCTGGGGGAAGACTCACCTAGTGGACGACCTGAGGTTCCACTATCTCGAAGTGAGCGCAAAACTGATGGCTTAGATGTGTTCCACATCACGTTAGACCATTTAGGCTTGATCTCTTCTTGGTATTTGATGTATGATTGTGCATCTTTGTCATTGCTGCATACATAAGTGTCTTGAATGTCTACTTTAGTGTGACTTTGACATGGGGTCATACTCTCACTAAAGTGGGGGAAAAATGTAGTAATGGAAAAAGTATCTCTTTTTCCTTGGTATGGGAATAATTAATATTAAAATGAGCTTAATGTTTCCTTGCTTTAGTGTTGTAATGCGTTTTACACATTCACATTAAATTTAGGGATCTTTTATACAATGAACTTAATGGTGCCTTATTTAGGGTGTTGTAAAGTGTTTCTTTACACTTTCACACTAATCTAGGGATTTATTAATTGATTGAGGTTAATTAGCCCCCTTAATTCAAATCCAAGCCTAATTAAATGTAAATTTCGAGGGATAAAACCCAAAATTCATAAATGATATTACACAACACTTAATTTTAGAAGGTGTGTGTATAGGTTAGTGACCTAGGACCCATTAGCCACCTAGTGAATGGGTCCTCACTAGGTCCTAGGACCCTGTTTTTACATAACATTTAATATTTCCTGAAGTGCGTCCTAGTTAAGTGAGCTAGGACCCATTCACCACATGGTGAATGGGTCCTCACTTAGACCTAGGACCCCTCTTTTGTTGAACAACCTAGATAACTAAGAGGGGGGGGTGAATCAGTTATCATAAAACAATTTTCTTGACTTTAATTAATCCAGAGCAAGATTTTATCAATTAGATAATAATCAAACAAATATGAACACGAAAGAACATAACGAAACCATGCACAATGAACACCAAAAATTACGTGGAAACCAAAGAAGAAAAAGACCATAGAGAATGATAATTTTCAATTATAGAACACCGGTTAAGGTGATTTTTACAAGGTCTCACTACCAAATTGCTCACTATAGGTAAGGTTCACTACCGGTGGGCTCACTACTCGATTAATACATCTGATTACAAAATGGTCTCACTGACAAAAATGAATTGATGAAGCTGCATATACATATGCATGAAGCCAATTCCAATTTAGAGCACAATATCTATCTACAATAGATCCAGTCAAGAATCTTTTGTTCACCTTCCTTGCACAACCTTTGAAAAATAGATTACTTCTTCTTGACACTTTCCTTTGGCTTTCTTATTGCATAATCCTTCACACCCTTTTATCTACTCACACACACCATTCTTCTTGCTTCATCGAACAAAATAAAATTTTACTTATACCAATTCAATTCCTTCATAATCTCCTAAGTCAACCAAACACAATGTATTCATAATCTCCTAAGTCAACCTAGCAAAAACATGTCAGCATGAAGAACAACCTTGAAATATTCAATAAGGCTTGGCACCCTAGCACCAGACCCAAAAGATAGGTCGCACATAAAGATATTCTTACCATGTTACCAAGGAAACCATAAATAGGTCATACATAAGATAACATAATTAAAAAAAGATAGCAAAATTTGAATTACATGAAGTATATTCCAGAGCTGATGGGAATGCCACAACCAAGACCAAATCTTGATTATCATCAATTTCAATACCAACTGGAGAAACATAATTAGACATACCAAAAATTGTAACATGCTACATGAATATTCAGATAGAAAGGATACCCGAAATAACCTTTGATCATAGCATCCAACATCAATAGATTAGACTTCATTATTCTGCATTAACTGTCTTCCACGAATGTCCCAAAAAGAAGTACTACCATATCCAGATCAAGAATAATATCCACACTGCTCAACATCAAAGCACACAATAGGATAGATCATTTTTGTATATCATCCAGAGCACAACCTTCCAAATCCCAAGTTTTGACATCAATG
This sequence comes from Sequoia sempervirens, assembly GCA_007258455.2. NCBI lineage: Eukaryota > Viridiplantae > Streptophyta > Pinopsida > Cupressales > Cupressaceae > Sequoia > Sequoia sempervirens. Next base: position 15,572 of record VDFB02327380.1, read on the forward strand.
AAAACAATGCTAAATCATCTCAACAACTTCTCAATAATCGCCCCCTTTGGCATTGATGGCAAAACAACAAAAACTCAAAAACACTAAAAATTGCAAACAAAAGGCTCCAAGCACTCCCCCTTTTCAAGCAATTCAATTCCTCTTTTTTTGTTTTGTTTTTCTCTTCATTTTCTCCCCCATTTTTCTATCAAAGGAAAAGGACCAAATAAGAACATTCAGGAGATCAAGTAAAAATAAAACTTTTCACATGAAATTTTTTCTTGTACCTTTCTCTCATAGTTGGAAGAATCTTTTTCCAAGCTTGTACAATAGAAACCATTCTAGCACACATACTATCCAATAGATTCAACAACATAAATGAAGATGACCAGTTCAGAGACAGGCACTGTTGTTCACAATCCTTTGCATAAGAAAATATCCTAGAGAGATGATCCAACTAGACCTCAACAATTTCCTTGACCAACCAGAAAGTTCTAACCAAATCTTCCCTCTATCTTTGAGTATACAATAACTTAGCTTGCAACTCACCAACTCTTATTCTTTGTTTTCTATCTTTATCTTTGAAGAAGTCAAAACACTTTCCAATATCATTCAATTCAGATTCAATAGCTTCAATTCTGCTACTAAAATTGTCAACAACAGTAGGCCACAGGAGAAAATACCTGTAGATGTTAGACATCTCCTTAATGCATTCTCTTGTCTCACCAATGTGCTTGGATAATTTTTGTTTGGATTTGATGCACCTTATCTCAATCATAGCTTGGATCTTATGATGTTCAGATCCTTCCCACAACAACCTTTCTTCAACAATTTCTACCAAATCATCCGGTAACAAGTCATAAACAATAGAAACAGTAGTACCCTTTTTGAGTAGATAATCAACTAAGGCATCTTCAATTTTAAGCATACTGACCGGAGAGCAGGAATACCACATTTCACCAATATTTTTCATATCACCTTCATCCAACACCGAATGAAATTCATCTAGATCAAAAGAGTCAGATCTAGGAAGAGACTTTTCTTCCTTCTCCTTCTCTTCTGAGATAGTGATGACATCCTTTGTGCTAATTTTCCTCCTTTTAGGTTATGGAGGGGAACCACCAATGACAACCTATAACTCCTTCTTACTAGAGGAGGAACCCTCCTCAATCTGATTGATAGGAATAGCACTAGACACTATCACACCGAATCACAAATTCATCTGTAAGGATGAGAAATAAACTTTGTATGCACTTGCTTTATCTTCCATACATTTCAAATATTTTAAAACTTGCTTTCCAACAGGGATGCTAGAATTACACTTAACATTCTCTTTTGACATTAGCGAACTCAAAAAGTAAAATACTAAACATATGAGCAGAGACCCAAACCCAAAGGGATAACTCTTAACCAAAGACATTTTGAAATTCTCAATTAGGTTTTCCATTATTAGGCTACACAGGTCAAATTGTTTATTTTCCTTCACCATCTTATGTGCAAGATACACAACAATAGCCGAAGTAGAACCTTCACAATTTTGGAAATAGATTTTTTAAGTGATGCCGTAAGCAACATACCTTATTTCAGGATTAGCAATGGTATTTATTAGTAGAGCTCAGGGGGTCTTTGTCAATACTAGTAAGTTCCTCCACATCTCTGTATTTCATCATTTTCTTCCCAAGGAGGTCACCAACATTGCACAATCTAGTAATAGATTCAATGGATTCCTTAGTGATCAGATAGGGTTTGTCCAAAATGATGGTCATCCTTGAATCGACTCAACAAAAACTAGATAGACTCTGTCGGAAATCTGTTGTGCTTATAGCACACACACTGTATTCGGAATGGGGACCCTCACTTTTCGCCTTCACTGGGCCGCCTTTTGCCTTTGCCTCATTTTACATGCCCCCTAATTTGAGATTCAAGTGGTCAAGGAGTCCCAAAGTCATCATCTTGAGTTGACCAAGATTCACCACCCAAGAAATTCCTAAGTCTTTTGCTCTTGTGGAACTTCATTGGTAGTTTTCCCTTTACTTTTAAAACTGGCATCCTTATCTTGCTGCGGGTTTTCCCGTGCAGGTTTCCCCTAGTGGGATTCTATTTTGGCTTTGCCATTTCACTAATGGCAGACCTGAGAAGTCCACCCGTATGGTGGGCCTCATGTTCTCCATCACTGCCCCATTTGTAGACCTGCCAAATAGAAATCATCTGGCTGCCTTCCACTTAGCGGGTCTTGACCTTCCCGCTGCCGGCGTTTTCAAAAACCTTGCCCAGCTACCCCGTCGATCACCGTACACATCATTAATATAGGTCATTAATGATGAATTTCCTATAAATAGCAAGATCAGCTTGTCATTTTCATTCTGTCAGTTAGAAACTTATCAGAGCTCCAGCCAGCCTTCGTTGCCTCCACACCCATGCAACCCTTGGGCCGATTTCAAACGTACGTTCATTGGATTCCTCACCAATTTCTATGGGATCTTTAGGCAAGTTCATCGTCGTCACCCTAGATGCATTCTAATTTTTTTCTAAAATCTTAGAAGTGAACCCTTGAACTCCCCCTAGTGGAAGATTGAAAACCAAAATCCGCACCTACCCATTTCGATAAAACCTTGAAAATCCATCAAATTTGGTCCCTTAGGACCTTGTAGAACTTTAACCATTAACCACCATTTTTCACCAGGGCATTCATGCCCTTGTGGTCTGAAAACACCTCCTCACCACTAATTTAGCATTTTAACTTCAATTGTGAATTGCGGGCCTTCATCCTTGGCGGGTCCGCCTCTATGGGGGAATGTCGTCTCTTCATTGACACCAGGGAAACCAAGTGAAGAAGCAGGGACCCAGGGGCCCATGCGGGTCCATTCTTGTGGAGTTCCATGTGCAGGCGACACTCCCTTATCCGCCATTTCAAAACATCCGTCCAACCTTGTCGCCCCACTTTGTGGGTCCTGTTAGTGTCACATCCGTTTAACCTTTGGACACCAAGTTTCTTTTGTGAGCCGCTCTCTGCGGACTTTTGCTACCTCTTCACTGTCATTGATTAACACCCTTCACTTGCGACTGAGTCAATACGTCCTCCTGCACTACAAACCCCATGAGCTCCCATGTCATTGGGACCCATCCGACAAAATGCCAAGTCAAGATTTCTTCATGGGACGAGCCATGCAGGAGTCCATCCATGGACCACCCCGTTCTCACCATTTGTGAAACAACCTGCGACTCATGTCTATCTGCATTAAGGACCTTGATCATGTCGTTTCCCTCAAGCTTTTATCCAAATGACCAAATGAACCGACTTACAAAAATTTCTTTGCGGGTTGTCGCCTAAGCCCCGCCGTCATGTAATTGCCATTTGCAAATGGCCATACCCCTCGTCTTTTCACATGTTGGAACCCAAGATCCTCTTCGCCATTTAGCCTTTCTCAAACGAATGACCTTCCGTCGAGGCCCCTTTGTGGACCCGCCTATGTGGGTTGCCTATTGCAGGATGTAGCTCTGTTTCTGCCATCCCTAAATGCCTTTCTCTTGGTGGCCTTCCGTAGTTCTCCGCCCACATGATCCTGAAACATTTGAACCTCAAGGAATGAACCCGAGCCATATGAACCGCTTGCAGGTCCCGCCATGCTAGATTCCTATAGCGGGTTTCCTCCTCCTAAATGCCGTTGTTGAACGGTAGAGCCATACACGACCTTGATGATGCCTACCTCCGCATGCCCAAGACCCACATATCGAAACAATCCATCAAATGCTCTTAGATGACTTTGTGGTTGACTGACCAATGCTCCAAATTCCCAAATATCTTGATTGACCCCTAAAGTATAAGCATAGAAAGTTGGATGTGGGTGGCCGCCTATGGACCGCTATGACCCCAAATCTGTTTTATTCTAAGTTGCTCTTGATGATTGCCAACCCAAGGAAACCCGCATCCCTGGGCCCGCATTCTCATAATTGGATTGAACAAGCATTAAATGATGAATATTAATGAATTTTATAATCTTTGATGATGAATTATTTGGTTTGACCCTCATTATTGTAGGATTTCACTAATGCTCCCCTCATTTTTTGATATGAATATGCTTATTGCATTTCTGTTTGCAGGATTTATGGAATTAGCTGTAGGACCATCGGGAGCATCCATAGAGAAGGAGGGGAAGGTGTTAGCTAAGGTACCAAGAGGAAAGGATAAGGAACAAATGAAATATCAATTCTAGGGGGTGGAAATCACCTCCAGAGTCACCTCTGGTTGGGACCTGGTCTTAGATAACAAACTAAGGCACATAGACATCAATGCATTCTGGAAAAGGGTGAAATCAACCCAACCACCAATAATGCTAGGAAGATAAAAAAGAGTGGATTGGCCATGGTTGCTAGATTTCCTCTTGCTCTAGTGGCCCTAGAACTAGTAATGGTGTGTAGGGAGGCCTACCATGCAGGAAACAAGAAAATCATTGATCATGAAGGTAGGGTGTTGGCTGATTTTTCTGCCAAGTCCATAGGTGAAACATCTCATAATCCTTCCTTCGACCCTATGGAGGAGACAAAAAAGGGGTATGCAAAAAATTAGTGGAAAGCTAACCCCTTGGGATGCAAAAAGCTAATCAACCAACACTGGTTGAAAGAGAAGAGGGGCAATGCTGCGAAAGTACCTCAGGAGCTATTTCGAAGTGATTTCTATGAGGACTATCATGATTTGGTGACTCTCTTGAGCAGGGTGATGGGTATTCCCACTGTTGCCTACTTCTAGGAATGGATGTTCTATTTTATCGAGGAGATCATTAGAGGGAAAACTAAATTTCACTAGGCAAAAATGATCAACGACAATTTGCATAATCAATTCATGGATGTGAAGAAGATGTCACAGTTCTATATAACTTCCTACTTGGTGTACCTCCTGGTAGAGCCATTCCCTAACAAAGGCCTTTTTGTTGCTCAAAGTCAAAATCCAGGAATGGAACTGAAGGTGTATGATAGACATCTGTAACTACAATACCAAAACTTCAAGAGGGAGTATCATAGAGTGAATGATGCCTTTATTGGACACATCATCCAACTTCTTGGAGGTGATTTTGAAAGAAGAGTTTCACATAGTGCTTGTGCATTCATCAAAATATTCAGGTATCTGTTTATACAGTTCCCAAAATTCACTTATATCAGAAGAGAGGCATTCTTTGAGAGGCCTTACAAGCTACCTCGATACCCTAATGACCAGATGATCATATTGGAGTCTCCCGATAGTTGCAGAATGCTCATACTTTGCTGAGCAATAAACACTAGGCAGGAATTCCCTACCCTCTCACATTTGATTAGGGAATGTATGCTATTCCCGCATCCCAATGCGCTGAATACTCAAAAAAGGAAATAGTGGAGTATAATCTAGACCTCCACATAGCCAGACCTAGGATGGATCCCTACGACAAACTAAAGAAGTTTGTCGAAAAAGAATACACCCACCTACTCCATATTGAAGACTTTTGGGAAAATTGCAAAGATGATAAGGAGGTGCGCATGCAACACTACATGTGTATGATTGCTCAATTTGTAAAATCAATCAATCTCTTCCTGGTGCCCAACCAAATCATAGAGGATGAAGACATCATTTTGGATCCAAGATTTGATGTTGTGGCTAACTTGCCACTACCACTAATAGATTGGAATGAGGAGGAAGTCAATGACCTCGATGTTGTTACTAAGCCAGTGGAGAACAAAACAAGAAAGTGGGTTGATGCCTAGATTGCTCAGCTCAAGCTGCAAGGGGTTACACTGACCTATGGTGAACTCGAGGATGAACTCGAAAGTGAGACTAATAGTGGGAAAGCTACCACTCCAACTATGGAAACTCCAAAATATCCTCTAGCAACACAATTAAGAAAGATGAATGAAGTATTAGAGCAATAGCCTAAGCCTAAGGTCTACTCAAGGAAGACGACAAAAGGGGAGTCCTCCATAAAGGAAAGAGGTTAGGAGGGTTTACTGAGATGCCAAAAATTCAAGAAATCCTCAGATAGGTAGATAATCCAAAGATTTTAAATGCATTGAAGACAATAAACAAATTAAATCCTATCAAGCACCATGAAGTACAAACTAGAATGAAAATAAAAATAGTAAACAAAGAAACTGCAAACCGATTTTCAAACTAGTGTTGATTGATCTCCATGGCTCTTCTCCACCTGCACAAGGATGCAAGATTTCGAAGGTTGATTTTTGGAGGAATGTTGGTTGCTCAATTCTGCAGCATAACAACCTGATGAAGATGATAGATGGCGATTGAAGACTGATTTTGACAGAGTGAAGATGCTAGAAGAAGATTCGATCGAAGAATGATTTTGACAGCATAAGGATGTCTAAAGATTCGATGCAAATGGCCTGTGAAAGGTTTGATTTATAGATTTTCGATGTGGACAGAGATAAGATTTGATAAGATTGATAATGATTTGATTTTTGTCAAAAGAGGAAAAATAATGAGATGAGATAAGATTTTCGAAAGATAGAAAGATTTTGATTTATTGTTTTAAAGGAATTAAAACAAGATAAGATAAGATGTGAAAAAAAATAGAAAGATTTTGATTATCTTTCAAAGGAAATAAATCCTGAAAAAGATGAGAAAGATAATTGATGAATTATCTAATTAAATAAATTAATTAGATGCACATGAGTTTCAATTTTGGAAAGAAAGCAAGAAGATATTTTAAAGATTTTATTAATTAAATAAATATTTGATTTATTTAATTAATGCTGGATTTATGATTTCATCAAAAATAATACAAATTATTTAATTAACATTAGAAGAATTAATAGAAATGATTTAATTAATTAAATAATATAAATTATTTAATTAACATTAGAGGAATGGATGGAAATGATTTAATTAATTAAATAATATAAATTATTTAATTAACATTAGAGGAAGGGATATAAATGATTTAATTAATTAAATAATATAAATTATTTAATTAACATTAGAGAAATGGATGGAAATGATTATGAATTTAATTAAATAAATAAAATTTATTTAATTAAATATATGATGACATGGGTACCTAGGGGAAAACATGCTACAAGGTGTCTAAATGATGCAATGTTGTGACAAGGTATCGAAGATGACAATTTTGATGTCTACACCCTCAACATGAAGGAGAGGAAGAGGCCGAGCGCCCATGATCACCACCTGTAGCCTCCGTTCGTCCTAGTGCTACCACTATTGCTACTACTTCGGCTCCTGTATTCCAAGCACTGCCTATTTAATCCCTGCTTGCCCTGAACCAGAGTGTCACTTAGAACTCAAGCAAGAGGTAGAAAAGGTACCATAGATAGAGGGTGTCACTAAAGAAAACATAGCCACTATTGGGCTAGAAAGAGAAAAGACTATATTGATTTAGGACTCAGATGAAGGAGAAAAGACAAAGCAAGAAGACTTGGGTCATGAGGAGAAGAAGCTCAAACTTGAACAAAGAGAAGAAGGTGATCATGAGTCACCAAAATATGAGTCTCAGATGCCTGCTTGGCTACAAAGGCAACTACAAAAGAAACCCTCTATCCTTGTAGATCCAAAGACTAGACTTGAAGCTATCTTGGTGCGAGCACAAACAAAGCCAAAGAAAGAAAAGAAGCTGAGAGTCCAATCCCATATAATAGTTGATGCATCTGGATCGAGGACCATGCAAATTGCTACCCCAGTGATGGATAAAGGAGAAGGGGTTAGTTACAATATTTCCACCATTGACTTGGGCCCCGTCACAAGAGAATAGAAGATTGACCACCTCTAGGGATCAGTAGCGACAATTGTCCAGCAAATGAATAAAGACCAATCTTCCAAGGAAGAGCTGAAAGCATAAGTGGCAGACCTCACTACCTATATTTAGTAATGGACATCCACTGAGGAAGCTCCAACGACATGTTCAATTCCATCTTCACTACTCTCTAAATGTAATATAGACAAGATGGAGAAAAGGAAAAGGTGGACTAAGGCTACTGAATATTGGTTTTGATGGGTACTATACAATGGTGACAAGGGCATATGGCATGCTAATTGGATGATAAACAAGTTCCAAGGTCTGTAGAAGTAGCTTACAGACATAGAAAATACATGTCATATATTCATCGAGCTCTATAGGATTATGCATCCTAAGGTCGAGAGCATCCTTAAGCTACCCGAAGGAACATGGGAAAAGGAATTGGCGGTTGTTAAAGATGACCATTGGCTTGTAGAGATCTAGCGAATGGGCCTCGATCATCGAAATGAGGTATTGCAAGGAGTCTTGTAGGATGTTGAGCTTGACCACCAATGGGTTACAATGCATTAGATTGACAATGAAGACTATCCCAAGATGCTCATTGACTATGACATGGATGCCCTATAATTGGACCCTAAAAAGATCAAACCACTCTTCCACAAGAAGATGGAACAAGGGGCAACCGATGTATTGTCACCAAACTTTATGTATTTTGCTACAAGGGAATTTTTCCAATCAGAAAAGGTCATCAAGGATACACCTAAGTACACAAAGCATTGGGAGAAGATCGCGGAGAGGTTCAAAAGACTCACCTTTTAGAATCTCCAATCTGATATCCTAGAATGAGACAAGCTTTAGGAATTGATTGGCAAGTTTGTAGAGTATGCCAATGTCTAGAAGAGCAAGGGAGTGCTTGTAATAGATGATGAGTTCCTAGCAGTATAGCTGTAGCCAAAGGGTAGGTCACTACAGGAAAAAAGTGCTACAGTGTTAGGGCACTATAGGAAAAAATAGGGAAAATGACAAAGATGTATTTTATATTAGTAAATTTTGGGGGTGGGTGAAACCCTAGCTTGTAATGAATCTAAGCCACACAATGTAAATCAATCCTAGCCATTCATTTGGGATTTGGAAAAATATAAATAGGGGGTCTCCTCTCATTTTCAAAGAGAGAGTTGAGTTGTTATAATGACATGCTACAAAATTTTTAATAGAACTTCATTGCTTTTGGTGGATTCTTGAGTTTCTCTCATGTTACATGATTCTTCTCCTCATGTTTGATAGATTTAAATTGTTTTAGCTTGCTATTCTAAGTTTTTTCAAGTATATTAGTGACTTAGTTGATGTTGTCCATTGATTTTAAAGAATGCTATGGTGTTGATGCTTTCCATGTTCATGCTTTTTGTTGGTTATTGATGATAAAAATCTATGTAAAACTAGTTTGAACATAAATTCATTGCTGCACTTAAGTTTCATCTTTTATTCATGCTTTATGTTGAATGAATAGCTAAAAAATCTACAAACCCTAGAAGATAGCACTAGTTTCATGATATTGTGTGTTTTGGTTAAGTGGAACTCAGTTACAGGAAGGCTGTCCACTGTAGCATCCTCCATTATCACTGTTCATTAGTAGTTGCAAGTCTATGAACTTCCTTCCCCCTTTTCCCTTTTGAACCTTCTTTAAAATAATAGTTTAGGAAAAGTTTCGCCATCATTGTAAAGCCAAATCTGATGCTAAAAGTGGAGTTTTAGACTGCTTTTTTGAGCTTACAACAGCTACACATCACTTCTAGAATCTCAAAAACTCTATCCGAAGATCCAATCTCCTTCCAACTTAACAACTGTCCATGCCCCTTGCGATTACTAGAAAATCACATCAATTTACTGTGTTGTTTTTGCAAGTCATGAATTGACACCTGAGACACCTTGGGATAATTTTTTGCAACTCGCTTGTAGGAAGTTGTATTTCAAGAGAGGTAGTGCACTTGTGTGTTGCCTATGTTGAGAAGTGAAAAAGAACCCATCAACAAAACTAGTTCTAGAAGGAGGGATTCCCTTTTTTTAAGCTGGATTGAATTGGCTCCTTCTCCCTTGAGAGGTTCCAAAGAATATTAAGATCTACACCCAACAAAGGGGAATTCCAAGAGCTACCTCCCCCTACCAAGGCTAAGAGAGCTAAAAGAGGGGAAGCAACTTCATCAGCCTCATCCACTCCATCCACTTCTCCTCTATCCTCACCTCTCCCTTCCATCCATCCACCCCATACTCCCCCTTCCTTTCCAGCACCCACTCCTTCTTCTCAGCCACCCCAAGCCGCCTTCCAGCTACTTACTTCCCATAACCAGGGAACTACCCCTGCCCCATCCCTTCAAGTCCTACGAGCTACCCCAAGCACTGTTGCTCGTTTGCAGCCCCAAGTTACTATTGCACAACATGCACAACCTCTACCTTCCGTCATGGCTTGGTTGGGAAACAATCCTTCTCCCTTATCCTTCCAAGTCTACCATGATATGCCAAAAAACCCAAAGGGCTTTTGGATGAAATTCCATCCTCATGATCTGCAGAGGATAGCAGAAGAACATATTAAGATATTTCAAACAACATTGAAAGACATGCAAATAGATCAGGAAGACGTGGCATATCAACTCTTTCCTTACTCCTTTGGGGAAGAGGCCTTTTATTGGTACATCAACTTGCCAACGAGATCTATCACCACTTGGGATCTCTTGAAGAATGCCTTCTTGTAGAAATACAAGATTCTAGTAAGCCCTTCCAAGCTATATCAACAATTTATGGCTGTTCGAAGAGAAGTCAATGAACCAATCAACTCCTTTAATGATCAATTTCATCATGCATATATGAGATTACAAGCTCAGCATGTGGTTGATGATCCTTCAGCTTGGTTGGTCTATTATGCTACCTTAGATAGCCCCACATCTGCACTAGTAAAGAGGATGCACCCACTACTTGCCAGTTTGGTGGAAGCTTATGCTGAGGTGGTCACATCAAGTACAGACTTGGGACAAAATGTTGCTGGTCCATTACCTTCTTTGGGGCCAACTGCTCACCCAATGAAGATTCAAGGACTCACCCAAGCCTTGGCACATTAGACTCCCATTATGAACCAAGTTTCGCAGCTGCCCATGGTACCTCACCTAGGACAACCATTGAATCAGGTGCCTCTAGTGCCTCACTACTTGTAGCTGCAGTAGTAACAAGTTTACCCTCAACCACCTCAATGGCCGACATATCTACAAGAAGTCGAGTTTTTTCCTGTTCAACAGAACCAATTGGAAATGCAACTGGTCTTCCTCCAAAATCAAGCATTGCAGCCGAACAACACAAAGAAGGATTGGATAGATGAACTAATGGAGATGATCAAGAAAATGCCAATGAAGATGACACACTTAAGGAATCCGAAAAATCAGCTACAAGCTTCCCAACAAATTATTTAGGCTAACCTTAATCGAGATAACAGAGATAACTGTGAGGCGGGTGTCTCTTCTGGACAAAATTATGAAAGAGGACAAAATTCTAATCAAAACTTCGAAAGTAGGCCTTCATAGAGATAAAACCAAACATGGAATACAAGACCAAACAATGGAGGCGTTCCTAATCCTCTTGACCAACTGACTAACATAAAAAAAATGACAAGTGGGGTATACCTAGCCGAGGCAGCCTTGTCTGGATGTTGTCAGATCCACAAAATGAATAGACACTCCAAATTGGATTGCCTTGAGTTCTAGACAGCCACCAAAATCTTTCAAGTGGAAGTCTAGAATGCCATAGATGGTGTTGGTTGTAGGGACATAGTCCCATCCAAATCGTATGACTCTTTTGTGCTCATAGTCAATCAAGCCCCCTTCCCACGAAGTGAAAGCAATGCTCCTATAAAGGATATCGTTGTCTCAAAGGATGAAGAAGAAAAATAGGTAAGCAACAAAGACTCTCTATCTTAGCTTTTTATTTCGATAGATAATGGTCCAGTAGATGAAGAGGAGTCACATGAGGATGAAGTCCATATGTTCCATCAAAGAACAACTCCTTATAATTTAAGGAGTCGACAAGTAGGAGGACCTTTTACGACCTCTATTCTGCCCAATAACTTCAGAACTCCACCTGACCCAAATGCTAGTAACAACCCTAGTTACCCCCATGTGTCCACTCAGTACTTCAATAAAAATAAGCAACCAAATCAAATGCAAAACCAGTTTGCTAGCTCCTCCCAAGGTAAATCCTTTGAGGCTGAAATTGAACAAATGGGTGAATATGTAGCTAAAGAATTTAAGAAGGTCAAAATCAGTTTGTCAACCTTCGAGTTGCTTAAAGTCCCAACAGTTAGGAATTCTTTCTTTAGAATGATTAATGGGACTACTTCTTCCAAGTCAATGCAAGAGATACCTGCCAAGAGAGTCTCCTTTGATGAGTCACAAAATAATCCTGTAATTAAGGAAATCTTAGGCAAGAAAATAGACGCACCCTCAAATCAGCAAACGGGAAAGCAACCCACTAAGGAGAAAAACCAAGTTCCAACCAAGGATAAGACTAATGAGAAAGATAAAAATCAAGTAGCTTAGGAAGACACACCCATGGGCTTGTTCCAAGGGAAGTTAGAAACACCGCCCTTCCTCACTACTATCAAAATATTTGGAAAGAACTTGCACAACTGTCTACTCGATTCAGGAGCATCAACCAATGTCATGCCACTTGCTATATGCACGGATTCAGGAATAGTCCCTACTCCTTCCTGATGAAAGGTGACCCAACTAGATAAAACAAAGGTGAATATAGTTGGTGAAATCAACTGGATCCCTATGCAGATAGCTACTGACCCAAGGGTGCAATAGGTCATTGACATTCAAGTTGCTGATATCCTTGACACATACAACATAATACTAGGAAGAGACTTTACCTGGGCATTAAATGGGTACACTACAATGGAATTTTCTCACCTATGGCTGCCATGGAAAGGGTTGCCAAATCAGATTTGCATAGACCAAGAGCCATGCATGAAGTTCATGATCATAGAGTATAACAATACAAACAAGGTACTGTTTGCTGAAACAGAACTTGGAAATTACTCTCCCGTGACCTATCAAGAAGAATCAGAGTCTCAAGAAGAGGAGGCAGTTGAAGAAGTTATTGTGTTGTGTAGCCCTCATGCTGACTTAGCTTGTACAACTTAGAGCATAGAGATGTTGATTGAGTCAGATGACAAGGAATCCTATGACGATGGAAATTTGGGATTACTAGACAGATTCCAAGAATTTATTGAAAAATGTGTGCAAGATCAGCTCAACTTAGGAGCAAGAATGGACTTTCAAGAGCTACTATTACCCAGTTGGTGTTGGGTACATAATGCTACCCACTCAAAATTTGAATGCTGACTTTTCCAATCAGTGGTTGAGCATATCAGGGGACAAGTTACACCAAAAGAAGAACTCCCAATGGGGCAACCTAACCATAACAATGTTGAATTTGTGCCTTTATTGGAGGTTGTTGATACAAATGTGCCATCAAAGGAAGACGTGTGCTTGACCAACCCCAAGGCTAGGGAATCTTCTAAGTTTTGGATGTTGCACTTTGATTGATCTAAGTTCAATCAAGGAGTGAGAGTTGGGTTTGAACTCATTAGCCCCACAGGTAAGACATATTTTATTGCTCATAGGATCCAATAGCGGAGTACAAAGCATTAGTCCATGGCATTTTAATGGCTCTAAGGAAAAAGGTCAAAATGGTGCAAGTCTTTGGTGACTCAAAGCTAGTGGTAAAGCAGGTCAAAAAAGTATATTCCTACTATGATAGGAGACTAGCCAATTATAGGCATAAAGTCTAGGACCTCGTAGAAGGCTTGGATGCATTTAATATCCAATTGATCCCTCGCTCCAAGAATCATACGACTAATGCCTTAGTATAGACAAATAGCAAATTTTAGCCCCTTTCCCTGTTAGGCTTGAGAAAGTTCACTGTTGAGCTTACTTCCATTTCGTCAGTGCTAGAAAATGTTACCAACTTCCAAGTATTCAATGACAAAAATCACATCTTGGATTTCATCACAAGTTTCAATGCGTTTGCAACTTAGATAATTGATGAGGTAGAGCCTGAAGAGGCTGAATTAGATATAGAGGGAGTCATTAACTTTAAGACAAACACGATTCCAAGAGGAACGGTATAGCTTGAATGAATATTTGACTTAGATCAAATTAGAGATCAGGATCAACAAGCAAAGAAGGCTTCCATTGATAATCAATGTGATACCCATAACCTAGGGACTGACGAAGAAATTAAGAAAGTGTTCATTGGTAAGGTGTGCATGCCAGGAAAAAAGAAAAGGATCGTTGATGCCCTACATAGGTACCATGATGTGGTCACTTGGAGCTATGAGGATTTAAAAACATATGACACCTCGATCATCATGCACACCATCCCTGTCAAGCTGGATGTAAGACCATTTCGGCATTGACAATGCCCTATCAATGCATTACTGGAGCTCATCATCTACAAAGAAGTTCAAAAATTGATGTCTACTAGAATTATATGTCTAGTCAAGAACTCCACGTGGGTGGTCAATTTGGTCCTAGTCAGGAAAAAGAATAAATAAATTAGATTGTGCATAGATTTCCGCAACTTGAATAGAGCTTCAGAGAAATACAACTACCTAGTACCCTCATTGGATGAAGTGTTGCAGGTAGTTAATTGATCTCACATGATGTGTTTATTGTACAGGTACTTATGGTACAATCAAGTAATGGCATAGTATGAGGACAGGCATAAGACAACATTCACCACCAAGTGGGGGACCTTTGCATACAGGAGAATGCTATTTGGATTGATAAACGCTGGTGCAACATTCCAACGTGCTATGGATATTGCCTTTAAAGATTTGATTGGCAAGTGCATCGTCATTTCCATGGATGATCTTATGGTGTTTTCAAAGAAAAGAGGTGATCATGTTCTGATTTGTGCAAAGTCTTCTAGAAGTGTAGAGAATTCAACATATCTTTGAATCCAAAGAAGTGTATCTTTGGAGTTACAGAAGGAAAACTACTCAGGAATGCGATCTCAAAGAGGGGAATCTCAATAGATCCTGAATACGTTCAAGCAATTCTGAAAATTCAACTCCTAGGAAGCAAGAAGGAACTAAAATATTTCTTTGGAAAGATAAATTTCATCAGAAAATTCATCACTAGCTTCGTTGAGATAGTCAAGCCACTCAATGCCATGTTGAAGCAGGATGCCAAAGTCAAATGGACTCCAGAGGAAAAGAAAGCCTTCGAGAAAATAAAAAAAGTGATTGCTGATGCACCAGTGCTGGTAAGCTCAGACTACCTAAAGCCATTCTACATCTACTCATTTGCTTCATACCATTCTTGTGCCAGCATACTGACTTAGAAAGATGACTAAGGAAATGAACACCCTATTGCTTTCATGAGTGCCCTGCAGAAAGATGCTGAGTTAAGATACCACAATGTTGAAAAGTAGGCATATGCCTTAGTTAGAGGAGTCAAGAAATTTATACACTACATCTTGCAGAACAAGGTGTTTTCCATTATGCTGGATCCGACAGTTAAAACATTGCTAAAGTAGAACAAGCTGGGAGAAAGAAGAGTGAAATGGGTCACTCTGCTATAGGAATATGATATGGAGATTCAACCCATGAAATTGGTCCGAGGATAGGCCCTCACCCAAATGATAGCTAAAACACTGGTTGAAGCAAGACTCGAAGTCACTGTACAACAATACCAACTAGAAGATGTCTCCCCTGGGGAGTGGTATGATGACATTGTCTACTATCTGTTGAATAACAAGTTCCCGCCTCACCTGGAGGGAGTCCAAAAGCATGCTCTTTGATTGAAAAACAATAGCTATATGTTGCAAGGGTCTATACTATACAAGAGAAACCATGAAGGGGTCTACCTCAGATGCTTTGAGAAAGAGGAAGCAACATGCTTATTAAAAGAATTCCATGATAAATTTGGCAGTGGTCACGGATCTAGCCCTTCTACTACTCACCAAATCTTGCAGGCCAAGTACTATTGGCCGACAGAGTTTAAGAATGCACACAATCATGTTCGAACCTGTCACATGTGTCAAACTGCTGCAACCAGAGAAAAAAATACTATTTTCCCACTGCAACAAGTCCTGGAGGTAAGGCCGTTTTCTCGATGGGGTCTCAACTTCATTAGCCCGATAAGCCCTCCCTCTTTTGCAGGACATAGGTACATTCTAACCGCCTTTGATTATTGTACTAGATGGATAGAAGCAATAGCATGTAGATAGTGTACAACTGAGGTAGTTGTTAATTTCTTGGAAAGCTTTATTTTGAATCGATTCGGTTGCCCCTATGCTCTTGTCTACGATAATGGCCCTGCCTTTTCCTCACTCCAATTTTCTAGTTGGGCCTTTGATTATGGAATCACCCTCAAATTTTCATCCAACTATTATCCCCAAGACAATGGCCTAGTTGAATCTACAATTTTTTTTTTGATCATTGTGATTAAGAAGTTGCTTGATAGGAACCCCAAAGACTGGCACACCCAGTTGTGTTTTTCCCTTTGGGCAGATTGCACCCGCCATAAGGCTTCCTTGGGTGACTCCCCATTTCATCTTGTTTACAGTTTGGAGCCCATCTTTCCCATCCACTTGAAGATCCCCACCCTTCAATTCCTCAACACTTACTATGAGGGGGGAGATCATTGAGAGGATCACTTAGCTAAATTGTTACACCTAGAAGAAGTCTGTGACCAAGCCATTGAATTTTTTTCCAAACATTAGGGCATAGTCAAAAGGTGGTTCGATCATCGAGCCAAAATTAAGGCCTTTATAATTGCTAACTTAGTTCTTTGCTGGGACAAGGCCCATGAGAGGAAAGGGGGACATGATAAATTTGACAAGCTCTGGCTTGGCCCCTTTCAAATCTATGATATTTTGGGAGATAATGCCTTTCGCCTCAAGACACTCACTGGAGAGGATGTCCTATTGTCTGTCAACAGACAACATCTCAAGCATTATTTCCTCACTTGAGCTTTTGAGCTCATCCTTTGTATATAGTTGTATATAGGTTAGATTAGGTGTCCCTTGTTTTTCTCTTGCACTTTCACTCTATTTTGCTTGCTTTCCCAACTATTTTGCTTTGCTGAGAGTGTTCCTTTGTGCCTGATGCAATGGCCATGCTCAGTTTGATGAACAATTCACTTTGCTACTTATTTTTGTGTGTTCTCTGGATAAGTATTCACTATCAACTATTGATTTCTAATTGCTTCTGTGGAATGGTTTCCTTTTTCAAACTCTTACTTGACCTAGAACAAGACCCTTGGTTGAATCCTTTCATATTTATCTCAGATCATGCACTAAGCACATATTAAATTATTTTTTAAGAACTATACGACAATTGTTATGAGGTCTTAGTGGGAAAAAATATTAAGTCTGCTCCAGTGACCACTATAATTTCAAGCCCACAGTGAGCTTGAATGCTTACACAATTGAGAAAAAGAAAGAGCACCAAAAATAAAATATTAGAAGAAAAAGAAAGAAAAGGAAATGTTAAAATTAAGCAACTTTGTGGGTGTGCGAGCAACTTTATCGAGGCTATGGATGCCTGGCTGACAATAGAGCAATGCTCGTCGAGTCACAGTGACAACTCCATTGGGGCTATGGACACTTGACTGGCAACAGAGAAATGTCTAGGTTACTTTTGGGGTTAGATGGTTTATATAGCTTGCTTTGGTTGATTAGAGCTTGTTCATTATGGTCTCTAAGGAAAGGGAATGAACTCACTATGCACACACTTCTGAGATACTCCTATGATTCGATTCACCTAAGGATCTCGTCCTCCTTCAAGTTTCTTAGTTCACTCATGAAAAATGGCTTCTGGTCTGTGAAACCAGAGATTATGGGTTATGAGTGAATCTTTATCCTTAGAACGCTATAGAGTGTTTCCCATCAGAGTCACCATTTGTTGTGCTTATAGCACACATGCCCTATTCAGAATGGGGACCCTCTCTTTTTGCCTTTGTTGGGTCACTTTTTTCCTTCACCTCATTTTACGTGCCCCGTATTTTGAGTTCAGAATGGTCAAGGAGTCCCAAAGTCATCATCTTGAGTTGACCAAGATTCACCACCCAAGAAATTCCTAAGTCTTTTGCTCCTGCGGAACTCCATTGTTAGTTTTCCCTTTACTTTTAAAATTGGTGTCCTCTTGCTGTGAGTTTCCCCTAGTGGGATTCCATTTTGGCTTCACTATTTCACTAATGGACGACTCGAGATGTCCACCCAAATGGTGGGCCCTGCGTTCTCCATCGCTGCCCCCTCTATAGACCTACCTGTTGTGTAGTTTTTGCACACACGCCTCGTTGAAAGCAGGGACCCTCTTTTGTTTTTGCTCTTGTTGTTTTGGCCCTTTTATTTTGGGGATTTAAATTGCCTTGGCATAAGTTTAAAGTGTTCATCTTTCTTGCCTAAGTGTTTTCCCTAAGTTACACGTTGAAAATCTTAAGTTTTGGGCCAAGTTCGGGTTTTTACCCTGGTTCGGGATTTTCTGCCCCGTCCGGATTTTCTTGGATTGCACTCAAGGTCTGGCTCTATCTGCTTTGCACCATGTTTCAGAGATTTCTAGCCTTCGCGGAATTCTAATTGGGCTGGATTTTTTTGAAATTCTGTCGTGTCGTCAGTTTTCCAAATTTTGTTGATTTTTTTGAGCTTTATGCCATTATGCTTTATCATTCACGTTCTCTTGAGTTGAAGTTTATTCTTTGAATGTTGGAACCTCCGAGTTGTTGGATTTGGTGATGATTTCTTGGGCATTATCGTTGCTGTTCTTTGTTGGACGCCATTAAACTATCATTTGTTATTTCTAAGAATCGATTTCCACTTTATCTTATGGTATGTACATGCTGCCTTGCTTTTGATATTTGATCTAGTTGTGCTTTGGGAATTTTGTGGGTTGGTTTGTGTGTTAATGGTTAAAATTTAGGGTTTCATGCCTGGGGCATCACCATTTCGTCTTAACTTGCTTTCAAATGAACCTAGAATTCAAAGAAGATTTATAGGAGGATTAAGTTAAGTGATTTCCATGCCCAGGGTCCTCAAATTTGTGATCTTTCGATCAATTTGAGTGAAATCATGTTAGATTGCCGATGTTAGGGTTTTCTGTCAGCCTTGGGATTTTCCTGCGCTGGCAGATTTTCCTGACTTTCCATTTTCTCTTGTTTTTCCCGAATTTCGCAGTTTTCCGGAGTTTGGCGTGCTTCGTGGATTTCCGCTCCCTCTAGATTTTCTTGGAAGTCCTTTGTTCCTTTGTTTTTCCGAAATCTGCTGACTGTTGCTTCGTTCACGAAAATTCATCCAGTGTGGATTTCTCCATAATTTGGTGGAAAACAAAGAATTGTGAGATAACATGATTTGTTAACGAATGACTATGCATTTTATGATCAATTTGAACTATTTTAGGATCTCTCATGTTTTTTCTTGGTTGATAATGCTCGGATTATGTTATGGGTGTTTTCATGTTGTTTCCATTGGAATTTGCTTGCCTTGGATTTTTTTGGAATTCCTCTCTGGCTTGGATTCCACGGAGGGGTGAAAATCTCGAATTGTGAAGATTGCGCTTTGACGATGTTTTTGGATTGATTTCGATCTTTGCTCGGATTTATTTGGATGATGAATATGTTATTATTGATGATGGACTAATACTAATTCTTCATGTCATAATGGATATTATTAATGGTGGTTTTTACTGAGTGTAGTATGAATTTATCTAGGTCGTCAAGGAAATTCTGGAGATGAAGTTTAATCTATAAAGAAATTCAAGATACTCCACCCCTTGGCCGACTTGGTGAGGTGCGCTCAGGATAAGAATGGAAGGAGGCAGTTAATATAGGGTTGCATTGAAACTTGTGTGTTGGTTTGATTTGCATTGAAGATCCCAGGCCGACCTAGATGGAGTTCAAGCATTTAATGCTAATTCATTTTATTTTGAATTCTCCTTGGGCCGACCTATTTTATAGCCATTTATTATTGTAAACATTAATTGGGCCGACTTGTTTTATGGCTATTTTATGATTGTATATCCCTTGCTGGGCCGACATGCTTTGGAGATTCCTATAAATTTGGCATTTTTCCTAATTTGTAAGATAGATAGAATAGAATACATAGAATACATAGATACACAGATAGAGATAGTTTTGATACAAGAGCGAATTAGGTAGTAGAGCAGAGATAGAAGTTAGTCAATTTTGAGCAAGTGCTGTAACAAAACATTGGAATTGTTGCTAAAATTCGGTGATTCAATACAATTGAAGACATTGTGATTTTCTGGTGATCTCTTTTGTGTTGATTTATCTTGCATGGTTCTTATGATTCTATCTTTCAAATTTCTCAAGGTTATTAGATTTAGATTTAGATATGATTCAATGGTGTTCATGATTTGATGCTTGAAGTGTTTGCAGCAATCCCTGGTCCATACTTTTTGTAGCTAGCTGTTGTTAGTTGCTTTGCAAAGTTAGCCTGGACCTTTATATTCAT
>VDFB02327381.1:0-20024 GCA_007258455.2 Sequoia sempervirens
TAGTACTCCCATAAACCCTGTTGAGCGTAACCTCTTCAGGTTGGAGTGCCACCTAATTGGTGATTAATCTCTCGCCCAATGTGTGGCCACTCGAACGGATGCCCTAACTAAACACCTATTATTTTAGAAGCCAACCATTTTCAGTCATTGTTTGGTATAGTGCAGGGTACAGTATCATGCCTAAAGATACTCACTACTGACTCCCTTGAGTAGAGATAGCAGTTCTTGGGAAGTGATGACCCAAGAATTTGAAGTTGGTGTGCTCGAATGATGTTAATGAGCCGTGGAGGGGAGCCAATGCCACCAAACTTCTAAGCTATCCACTCTCGAGAAGGAAAGGTGTTTAGCACCAATCTAGGGTATATTGGTGGGCTATATCAAGTATACAAACCCTTGGCCTATTAGGATTGTGCTTGTCTCATGTGCATTTGCATACACCAAAACATCGTGCTTGTCAAGTGTTTTCTGGATTTTCAAGCAGTATTCACCACATTCACAAATCTGAACACAAATAATTGACCTCAAACAAACATCACACCTAAAAAACTTGCAACATCTCAAACTTTGCAAACCTCAAAAGGTCCAACAACATAAACATCCCACATGAACCTATCACTTAGATTTCTTGGGGTCATCATCCTTCAGTTTTGATCTTTCAATCCTTACATTCCACCTAGCCCTTGCATATTCATGGTCCTTACATATTCATATCCCTTTCATCCTAGTTCTTGCATGTTCCTAGTCTTGCATACATAGGTCACATTACATAGTCCTTGCATACATATATCATTCCACCTAGTTCTTTCATGTTCAACCCCTTTTGCATATCAAGACCATCTCACCTAACCTTTGCATGTTCTAAGAATTTAGCCCTTTGCATATTCATCGTTGATCAAATAAAACCTTTAGCTTGCACTTAGGCTACTCTTCCTAGGTCTTGAAATCAAACTATTGGCTATCTATCACCCGCATCACTTGAGGTTCACCATCCTTGAGTTAGGGAAACATACCATTATCCTTGAGTAGGGAAATCCTTTTGGAGTCCATCATCTCCTACATACCCTCTCTTGATTATTGGTCCTTTTGTCTATCCATCATAACACAAGTAAAGCCTTTACATTATAACCAACTTTGGACCTAGAGTTGCCTTTTAGATTTTTCATTCTTAGCTTGTCATATCATACCATACCATTTTCATATCCCATCTTAGAATCATATCCTTTTCATTTGCATCCTAGTCTTAGGTCTCATACATTACCTTGGATTGAAAATCATAACAAATCACCTATGACCTCTAGAACAAGAGCAAAAATGTTTCAAGAAGGGAACCCTTGGGGAAAAGACTTTGATGGGGAAGATCACATTAGTGTTGCAACTAGTGAAACAAGTGAAACCGATAGTGAAGAAATAACACAATCCACCATAAATGAAGCTCTTAACGATAATAGGTTCACTAAACTTCTTACATAAGTGGTCAAACATAACCCACAACAATACTTCAAGGCCCTTGTTGATGAAGGAATCAAAATGCCTCCTGATTTTGACATATCATTACTCACAATGAATGACCAACCTAAATCTAGTGAATCTAAGAATCCCAAAACAAACAACGATGGTAGGATCAAAGATCATAGACCCTTTTATCTACAACCTGGTTACAAGCGATCTTCAAAGACATCAAAACCTGCACCTACAAATGATCCTATTTTGGATGAGCTTAGAACATTAAGACAAGAATTGGATACTCTCAAGAATAGTAAAACATCGACTCACAAGTTCTACATTGAAGACATATGTCCTTATCCCTTCGATCCAAGCATACCAATGCCACCTTTTCCTAACCATTGGGACATACCAAAACTTGAAAAATATAATGGAAAAGGAGATCCTAAGAACCACTTAAGACAATTTTGTGCCACTACCATGGAATTTGTAGTTGATGAAACATACCTTATGAGATTATTTCCTCGTAGTCTCGGAGGAGAAGCTATGGAATGGTTTTCATGATTAGCCCCGACCATCAAATCTTTTCAAGAATTGGCTGATAAATTTGTCTCCAATTATAGTTTCAATTGTGACCTTAAAGTGACCATGACAAACCTTTTCAACACTAAACAAAAACAAGGTGAATCTTTTGTGTCATTTTTACAAAGATGGAGACATTTAACAAAATGATTGCATTATTCCATTCCTGATCAAGAATTGGTTGACCTCTTTTGTCGAAATTTGAACAAAGAAATCAGAAGAGAACTTTGCCTCAAATGCTTGGATTCCTTTGATGAAGCCATAGAAATGGGATTTTGAATTGAACAAACCCTCATTGATGATGGAACTATTAAACTTAATAATGACAAAGATCAAAAATTGAATTCAAACAACAAGACCCCTTTTTGGGTTAAGAACAAGAATGTAGTCAATGATGGAGTTGTTGATGCAAAAACAACTAAAACATCATCGCCTGTTTACAATCTCAAAGATCCATCTTCAGATAAAGGAAAAGAAAAACAAAGAAGTTTCCCTAAACGAAATTTTACACCATTGGGACAATCACTTGAATCCGCATTAAAAGAACTTCTTGAAATTAATATTATAACGCTACTCGAAATAAAGGAATATAATCCACAAGTCAAACCCCCATGGTGGAATGAAGATCACTTTTGCGACTATCATAGACACAAAGGACATAAGACTAATAGTTGCAATAAACTTCGGCATTTAATACAAGACCTTATTGATGATGGTAAGATATCAGTTGATGGACACACTCCTTCTGGTAACTCTGATCGTGAGGTGTTTAAAAACCCTCTCCCTAAGCATGACAGGGATAAAGGAAAGGCTCTTGAATCTGGTGATGGTGTAAATTATACTACTGCTAAGTATGACTATACCATACATAACATCAGTGAGGTCGATAATTATGTCAACACTTTCATCATAAAAGGAAAAGAACCTGATTGCAAGGTTACTACCCGCAAAGGCACTATTACCCTTAAAGGTCCTAATGCAAAACCTGCTACACCCTCTTCGCAATACAACCTCATAGAGCACTTAGGAAAAACACCTGCACAAATTTCTATACTTGAGCTGCTACGCCTATCTTCTGAGCATAAAGCTATCTTAGATAAAGTGCTTGCTACTGCTACAGTGCCTACAGACCTACATGTAGATCAATTCCAAGCTATGGTGGGACACATCACCTCTCCTCATACTCTCACTTTTACTAAAAATGATGATTCATCCCTTTGACAACCACATAATGCAGCTTTACACATTGACATCCTCATCCATAATGTTAAGATCAAGCAAGTTTTGATAGACGGAGGAGCAGGCCTTAATATTTGCACTCAAGAATTACTCAAAAAATTAGGGTTCTTTGAAAATGCAGTTGATCCAAGTAAAAAGATTACCATAAAGGCATACGATGAAGAGGAACGCTCATCTAAAGGATCAGTTACTCTACCAATTAGAATTGGCCCTATGGTAAAGGATGTGGTTTTCCAAGTCCTTGATCTCCCACTGGCCTATAATATCCTCCTTGGAAGACCTTGGATTCATGCAATGCAAGTAGTACCTTCTACATACCACCAATGCATTAAATTCCCCCACAATGTTGTTGAAATCACAATACGAGGAGATCCAAACCCTTTCATGTATTGCCATAAACTAATCCCTAAAACTGAAATCACAATCCGAAGCAATCGTGAAGCATTTCCTTCCCAAGCATATGTTGATCTTGAGTCTTAAAAGCATCTTCCTCAAAATCCAATGTAGCCGAGATCAAAATACAGGTAAAAGTACAAGGAGTGGGAGAATATACCTTGAATCATGCCCATTGCATTAGAAAGCTACCTTTATCTCCCCACACTTATGGCAAACCACAAATGACTAAGACCACATCAAATGAAAATACTACAATGATTTGTAAATCAACTACTTTCAAAAAATGGGGAGCCCTTTATAATGAAACAGAAGAAGTTGATCTCCTAAACTGGTTATACAAAGATGAAGATACAAAAAAAGAACAGACTGAAATAAAGATACCTGTTGAACAATATGGTAAAGGATTTGATATTATGAAACAAATGGGATATGATGGTAAAAGTCCTCTTGGCTTATAGAAACAGGGTATCTTGGAACCAATACAACCTACTCATACACAAAAATTCCCTGGTTTAGGATATGATGCGCAGAAAGATAAGACCTTGAGTACCGCGTGTGCTTCAAGTAAGGAAGTAGAGTCCTCTAATGCTACACAGATAAATGAGGAAAGTACCATCGATGACTTCATTGACATTTATGATTATGATAATGTCCCTACCCTTGAACCCGATCATAATATTTGTACCCTTGAATCCATTCAAAATCTTGACTCGAGTCATGATTCTTTACCCTTGGTTCACCCTGAACTCATTGATTTTGATCAAAAGGGACCACCACAACTGGATGTATTTGAAAATGATGAGGCAATCATAAACTTTCTAGGAGCACGAGAAGACACACCTCTTGAGGATCATAAAGCAGGATTCATCATAGAACTCAATAGTGTGGCTTATTTTGGGGGGAGTGCCAAGCCTTTCAGTCGCAAAATTATTGAAAATATAAATAGGTCTTCTAGTGAAAACTGCTCTGCGGCACTATTAGACCCAAAAAAAGTAAAAATAAAGGACGTATCCAAGGGTGAAAACCTCTCTGAGGCACCCGAGGATGGAGGGCTTGACACACTTCCCTTAGCAGTATATCATGAAAAATCATCTATGTTGGTGGAGAAGACAATACCAACAAATTTGGGCACAGAAGAAAAACCAAAGATAATTCATTTAGTAGAATCATTAACACCTGAAGAGAGAATAAAGCATATGCAGTTTTACAAGGAAAGACATGTTAACTTTGCATGGTCTTATGCAGATATGCCAGGACTTGATCCAGATCTAGTAATGCATCACTTGTCTTTACCACCAGGGGAAAAACCTGTTAAACAAAAGTTGAGAAAAATGCACCCACACATTGCTCTATTGGTAAAAGCTGAATTACAAAAGTTGCTAGATGTGGGATTTATTAGACCTATTGACTATGCTGATTGGATTTCAAATTTAGTACCAGTTTCAAAGCCTGATGGGGGCATCCGAGCTTGCACAGATTTTAGAGATTTAAACAAAGCTTGTCCTAAGGATGACTTCCCACTTCCAAACATTGACATGATAGTGGATTTGACAGCAGGGCACGAAATGTTATCCCTCATGGATGGTTTCTCAGGCTACAATCAGATTAAAATTGCTCCTGAAGATCAAATTAAGACAACATTCACTTGTCCTTGGGGAACTTTCTGTTGGAATGTCATGCCCTTTGGGTTGAAGAACGCCGGAGCTACCTACCAACGTGCAATGACCACTATCTTTCATGACATGATGCATAACTATTTGGAAGACTATGTAGATGATTTGTTGGGAAAATCCTACACCAGAGCAGGACATCTAGAGATCATGGATAAAATTTTCACAAGATTAGAACAATACAAGGTCCGATTGAATCCAAAGAAATGTGCATTTGGGGTAACCTCTGGAAAACTCCTTGGATACATTGTATCATCTAAAGGAATTGAAGTTGATCCTGCAAAAATAAAGGCTATACTTGAAATGCCTCCGCCTAAGAATATCAGACAGTTGAGATCATTACAAGGAAAACTTCAGTCTATCCGTCGTTTTATAGCACAACTTGCAGATAAATGTCAACCCTTTCAGCATCTGTTACACAAGAATGTTTCATTTAGATGGGACAACAAGTGTGAACAAGCTTTTCAGAAAATCAAAGAATATCTTATGACACCACCAGTATTAGTACCTCCTACAGATGACAAACCTTTACTTCTATATATATCCACAACCACCACAGCACTGGGGGCACTTTTGGCACAACATGACTCTGAAGGAAAGGAATGTGCAATCTATTACATCAGTCGTACTCTAGTGGGATACGAGATCAATTATAGCCCTATTGAAAGAGCATGCCTTGCTGTAGTTTTTGCATCACAGAAGCTGAGACATTACATGCTTACACACCAGACAAAGCTCATTGCAAAAATTGATCCTCTTAAGTACCTCTTGAACAAAGCAACACTCACAGGATGATTAGCTAAATGGGTGATGATTCTTAGTGAGTTTGATATTGAGTATATAGAAAGAAAAGCAATCAAAGGACAAGCTATCACAGATCAACTCGCCGATGCTCCTATGATAGATGATCATCCTCTTATTATAGAGTTTCCTGATGAATCAATCTTCAACATGGAATCTACACATCTGTGGACTTTATATTTTGATGGCTCCTTCACACAAGGTGGTTCTGGCACTGGAATTCTCTTTGTCACTCCACAAGGGGATTGTATACCTAAAGCTTATAAGATACAGTTTCCATGTACCAACAATATTGCAGAATATGAGGCATTACTTTCTTGGCTTCGTATAGTTGTGCAATGGAAGATCCTTGAGTTGCGTGTTCTTGGTGACTCTCAGCTAGTGATCAGACAAGTTAATGATGACTATAAAACAAAAGATGAAAAATTGATGCCTTACAAGAGAATGGTGGATGACTTCAAGGCCTATTTCACATCAATCTCTTTTGAGCAGATTCCTCGAGATAACAACAGAGTTGCTGATGCAATGGCAACAATTGGTTCACTTGTAGAAATGCCAAGTAATGCCACTTACTGTGAGTTCCTAATAGAACCTCTTTTAGAACTTGCTTACAATATACCACAATCTGAAATGATTTGTCTCATTGTTGGTCCTAATTCCCAATGGTATGGGGATATTTATACCTATCATTGAGATAACACCTTGCCATCAAACCTATCCAATAAATCCTATAAAACCTTTATTCGTCAAGCCTCCCGCTATGTGATCTTAGCCGATACCCTTTACCATTGAGGTCTTAATGGTACTTTACTTAGATGTCTTGAGCACAATGAGGTCAAAAGTGCTTTACAAGAAGTACATGAAGGTATATGTGGGGCACATTCTAGCGGTTCTACCTTAGCCAAGAAACTCTTGCATATGGGTTATTATTAGCCTACAATGGAAAAGGATGCCTATCAGTTTGTTAAAACATGCAGACTTGATACATGCTCCTGCATAGGAATTGTTGTCTCTTGCTACACCATGTCCCTTTTATCAGTGGGGACTCGATCTCATGGGCAAGATCCATCCACCTTCATCCAATGGTCATAAGTTCATTCTTGTTGCCATTGACTATTTCACGAAATGGATTGAAGTTGTTCCTCTCACTCATATCACTGGAAAACAAATAGCCACCTTCATACTGAACTACATCATTTGTCGTTATGGCGTTCCTCTATCCATCATCACAAATAATGGTCATCCATTCAAAAATTAGGATGTCCGTGAACTCTGTGAGAAATTCCATATACAACATCATTTTTCCACACCTTACTATCCTCAAGGTAACATCCAGGCTGAGGCTTCTAATAAAACCATTCTCAAAATTCTTAAAAAGACAATCAATGAAGCTGGTCGAGATTGGCATATTCAATTGAACCCTACACTATGGGCTTATCGCACGAGTGTCTGCTCTCCCATAGGTGCTACACCATATGCCCTTGCCTATGGCTCTGAAGCCATCTTGCCCATCGAGGTTGAGTTGCCCTCTTTGCGCGTCTCTTTGCGCAATCAAACCAGTGATGAAGAATACCAAGTTTCCCATTTGCAGGATTTGGAACTGTTGGATGAACGAAGACAAACTACTTTCAATCATCTTAGAGCATACCAACAACGGATGTGTCAAAGTTATAATCAGAAAGTGAAACCACGTACATTTGAGGTTGGGGATCTTGTTCTTCGTGAAAATCCTTGCACTCAACAAGATAGAGAAAAGAAGGGTAAATTTGAGCCTAACTGGTTGGGTCCATACGTTATCACTATTGTGTATGGATCTGGAGCATACCAGTTATCTACTCCGGAAGGTGAATTGCTTAGTGATCCCATCAACAGTATGCACATTCACAAGTTTTATACCTAAATGCTTCAGAGGATACAATCTTTTCAAAGTCCTAAAAAAATACAAAAAAAGGGAAAAAAGTCCTAAAAAAATAAAATAAATAAAAATATAAAAAAAGAAGAAGAGAAATTCATTCGTTCAATGGTGAAAACCACTTCGGTGGTGCCTTGAGCAAGTACCATGGTGAAAACTGAGAATTCGGTGCCATGTGTAGAGGCTTTGCTCCTCTTTCCTTTGGAGCTCTACTTGATCTTTTCATTCCCTTTTCATTCATCCTCCACTTCATAATGACCTTTTCACACTCACCATGGCTTGTGAAATGTTCGACATTCCCCTTGCTTGCTCGCTTTGCCACGCATACTAGGTTGGTCCTATCCCTCACTGGGGCATCTCCTTAACCTTAGCTATGGGTTAAGATAATGAGCACCTCGCAGTCAGAGAAACTACCCTCTTTGTCTATCTGCTTGTCTATTTTCCGTCATAAAATGTCCTGAAAAAATCTTAAAAAATCATAAAATGTCCTGAAAAAATCCAAAAAAAATCATGAAATGTCATGAAATAATCCAAAAATTTTTATAAATCACAAAATAATCCAAAAATTATAAAATGTCTTGAAATAATCTAAAAATTTATAAAATGTCTGAAATAATCCAAAATAAATCATAGTGTCACGAAAAAAATCCAAAAATCATAAAATGTCATGAAATCCAAAAATCAAATATTCCAAAATCCCAAAAACATCAAAAATTTACAACAGTGACACTTCGGATCACCACCACGGCTTTGAACTTCAACGTCAAAACATGCAAGTGTTAACAATCAAGCAAACATATATGTATGTCCACCTTTTCAAATCCAATTAAATGCATAAAACCACCATACCAAAATGCGATTTCTATATGAAGCATGATGCATGTTTGATTTTTTTATCTTTGATTGTTTTATGATTTTATCTTTGGTGACATGCCTTTTAGCTTCTCCATGATGTCTTTTACTACAGAGGCAAGGATTGGGCATGTTCATTTGCTTGTTGATTGTGGATTGTTTCTTATTCACAGGATGACTCATCTTAGGACATGGTTGTCTAAAAACATCGAGGACCTATGAGTCTAATGTGGATGAGAGCATTCCTTGTCTGATAGTGTCTTCCATGCAATAAGTATTTAGGTCAATCAAGGTTCTTATACCTAGATGCTTATACTTCATTACTAAATAAAAATGCAAACAGTATTCGGGTCATCTAGATGTTCATGTTATCTAGCCGCTTATACTAATTTGTGACATAATAAGCCCGATGCTGATAAAAGCACTTAAAAGGTACAAGAGGCTTCATAACCTTCATTCTCTTCCATCTTGCATTTCATTTTCTTCATCTTTCTTGTCGCAGGGAAATCAATCAATTGCTTAACTCACTGGTATATGTCTCTTGAATCAAATCTCAAATCAATTAATCCACTTCTTGAAATTTTCATGTCCCCTTAATCAATCAATCAATCCATCATTGCAACAACTTGTCTTGCGTAAGCATAATTCTCAATCAGCTTAATTAGCTCAATCAGCTTCATCAGCTCATCAACCTGGCTATACTGATCATTTCCATCAATTGTTCAGTTATACCCATCAACTGTGCATTTTCATCAAAATGTACATCATTGCTTTATCACTTACGTAATATCAAGTATCTAATCACTTTCTGGACATCTATCGAGAGATTAATCTTCTTACAATCTATTTGATCAATCTCTCGAGGGGGCATATCATTCTTATCATAATCCTTACTAAGATATCTTTGGGGCATGTATGAGTTGATCAATCTATTTCTTTGGAAACAATGCGATGGTACATTGTTGTCTCAAAGAGAATATAGACACTCAAAATTCCTAAGCCTCTGAGTGTCGAACATCCTAGATCCTTTGATAATTGAATAATTTTAGTTATTCAATTATGTTTTGATCATATTCCTCTATTAATTAAATAAACTAATTGCGTCACTAATTTCTCCCTCTTCTTCAATAGTTAAATAAATTATTATTTATTTAATTATTTTATCACCTTTCATCTATAGTTAAATAATTACCATTAATTATTTATCTATTCATGGTCCTTTAATTCTTCTATAGTTAAATAATTATTAAAATTATTTAACTATCTCATGCCACCTCCCCTTTTAAATAATTAATCTAAATTAATTATTTAAGGACTAATTTTCATCTCTACATTTAATTATATTGATAAATGTAATTAAATGCTCCTTTTGTCATTTTCTCTAAATAAATAATTTGGATAAATAATTTATTTTCCACTTGTCCATTTTCTCCATTTTTCAATAAATTATTTAAAATAAATTATTTATGCACCTCCACTTGGTCAAAGATGCCCTATCACAATCCCCTATCATAACATTCATTTATGTCATAGCTTGCATGTCTTGCATGTCTGTCATAGTTGTGAGGCATCATAGCAGTCCGCGTCATAGCTTTTCCATGCATGGCATATTCTTGGTGGATCAATTTTGGACCATTGATCTTGGCACCTTTTATGAGACTTAATCTCAACCATCCATTTCGTAACATCTCTTTCATGCATTCTCATCCATTGATCTTGGAATCTTTCTAGAAGATTAATCTCAACCGTCCATTTGAATGGCTGTCTATAAAAGCAACCTTCCTTCTCCATTTTCAGCTTAACAGCTAATTATCTCCAACTTTCTTGCTACCATTTGCAGGTTTTGTACAAGTGTTTCAACATATCTGAGGGAAAAGTTGCATAACAAGAAGAAGGAGAGCAAGAGAAAGAATCAGCCTTAATGGGGATTGATTTCTTTTATGTTTTGTATTTTTTATTCTCTCTATTATTTTTTTTTCTGTTGTTGGATGAGGTTAATAGCTTAGAAGTGTTGGCTGTCACTTTATCTATGCTATTTGATTTCTAACCCCATCTCACAGGTGGAAGCTTCAACACTCGCGTGATTGTAAGTATTTCTTTCCTTTCTTTTGTTTATCTTTACCATCTCTATTTCACTTTATTTCATTTCTATCACTTTCTATTGCTTTATCACATTTTGTCAGTTTATTACATTCTTTCAGTTATCAACAATAAGAGTGTAACTAGTCATTTAGGTATTTTCTGAGACACTCTCATTCTCTGATCCATACGAGATGCCAGCGTGCCTCGGGGATTGTAGCATGCTGTGTTATCATCCTTTTCCTACACTTCCATCCTTTGGTCGAGAGCTTGCAAGTTTTTCCAGAAACTCTCTATGACCTACTCGTTCATATTTTGAAACTTCCATGCTGTCCCATTGAGGTAGTTTAGGGAAGTTCACCCCTTGAGGCTCTCTGAATGAAGAGAACTCATGAGTAATGAATCCCCCTCTTCATCTTAGAAGTCTTCTATGTGTTATTTCTTAATTTGGGGACAAGGCATAGTACTAAGACAACCTTTTACATCAAGGTATCTTTCACTTTGTTGACTTGAATCCTATAGGTTTTTATGTTCTAACATTGTTATCTGGTGTAGGTTGTTCTTGTCTAATCTATTGGTTTTGCAGATCATTAGCCTGGGGGCATGTTTTCATGGTTCAAAGAGCTATCTAATTCCTCTATAGTATCCTTTTGGCATGTGATATTATTTATGTTTAGTAGATTCCATTTAGTGTGCATATTAATGTAGATTCATATGCCTGCTAAAGTGGGGGCAAAATGTATAAGAGTAAAATTGCACCCCTCACAATTTCACATATATTTTTCTATTTACTTTAGTTTCCACTCCCTTAACATCTTGAGTAGGCTCATTTTATCCCTTGCATTATCCTTTTTCCATTTTAGGATGCTCTAGTGCCCCTTTTTTCAGCAACCACCCTTATGTGTGAGGTTTTCGTTGACCCTGGTGCTTTCCCATTCAGATCATTTTGTAGCATGACATGTCTAGACACTAGCACGTCGTGAGGATGTTTACGCATCGTAGTAGCATCTTACAATGTGTCAACACTTAGAAGGTCATTTTCAAGCATGTTTCCCACTTGTGAGGTAAGTTTGTCGGTGGAAACGGCTCAGGATTCCCTATAACCACCCGGTAAGCTTCTTTTCTTCCTTTTTAATCAATTTTTTCCATCCATTTGCATCTTCTAACTTCTTTCAAGTGTTTGTAGCACTTCTCTTGCTTCATTCGAGCTTTTAGCTACACTCCATCACTTGCTTAAACAACTTTATACAACTTGTTGTAGTAGATTCAAGCTCTGTCAAGATCTCTTTGCTCCACTCTTGCAACTTCATCTCTTTCTCTTCATGCTTGTGAGCATCTTGGGGTTCCATATCCCTTATAATTTGTATACTTACTTGGTGATATAGGTTCTCCTTCTCGAGAAAGGTTTTCTTTTATCACACGCTTACTTTGTGATGCAGGTTCTACTCCCGAACGGGTTTTGCTTTCACCACATGATTTTTTCATCACTCTCTTTTTCTCTATCTTCATGGTTGTTCGTGAATCTGGGAACACCAAAATGGGGGTTTGACTGAGGAAAACCCCTATACATCCATAATATTATCTCTAGATATTTCCCATGCTGGTTTTGAAGACATTCATTTGGTGGAAGCTTCAGCACTCACATGATTGTAAGTATTTATTTCCTTTCTTCTCTTTATCTTTACCATCTCTATTTTGCTCTATTTCATTTCTATCACTTTCTATTGCATTGCACTATCACAAAGATTCTCTAGATAAATAGACAAGCTCTCAGCTAAAGGATGTCAGTGCAGAATATAGATGATAGCGCAACATGTTGGCATCTCATATGGTATTGAGAAAGAGAATGTCTCAGAAAATATCTAAGTGATGATTTACAGTTCGTTTATTGAGAACTTCTAGAATGCAAGGAAGCAACATGAAATAATAAGACTGAAATGAAGTGAAATGGAGATGATAAAGATAAGGAGAAGAAAGTAAATGCTTACAACCATGCAAGTGATGAAGCTTCCAACTTGTGAGTGTCTCCAATACCTACACACAAGAGAGAGAGAGAAGTTGTTGGGTGGCTGTATAGGGGCCTGCCTCAGTTAGACCCCCATTTTGGTGTTCCCACCTCCATGAACAACCAAATACATAGAGAGAAAAGTAGAAATGAATTAAAGAGCATTAAGGTACTACAAAACAATGTTATACTATTGAACCAGGTAATAGAGGAGAGGAGTGAAATCTTACCACCTCCACCAAGAGTGCTCAAGGCTAATGGGGGACAAAATGAGAGGAACTCAAGCCTCTGTTGCAATGGTGTTTTGTTTCACACTTACTCTACTAAAGTGGTGGAGTGTTGATGTTGTTGTTGTGAAGTGTAAAGTGTTTGGAGATTGAAGAGATGGTGAAGAAGATGCTTAGAGCTTGTGAAGAGATTTTGAAGCTTGTGAATGAAGTGAAGAAGCTCTTAGAAGATGTGAAGAGATGTGAAGAAGATCGTAGAAGATGGAAAAAGATGGTAGAAGATCAAATGCATATGGAAGGAGTGAATTTGAAGGGGAGATGAAGAAATCAGCCATATTCGGATCAGTTGGCCAAGGAGGGTGTTACAAATTGACCCCCAATGGGAAGTGTAATGCCTCTATAGGCTCCAAACATGGGAATCTATGAAGGACGTGAGCGAGCCACGCGGATGTCATGCCGCATGGGTATCCCCAATAAAAACGCCACCACTGACGCTAAAAAAAAGTACCAAGTGCAATGCAAGTAGTGGGCTTAGGTGGAATTAAGCCTCCAAAATTGGTTTTCTAAAGTGGATAAAGGAAAAAAGGGGACTTGCACATGGGGTGAAAATTCACTCTTATACACTAATTCAACCATTGCTTTTGTGAAGTAAGAAAAATTTATGAATATGGTAGTAGCCTCAATAGCTGAGGTATCACACATCTTTTTATGATTAAACCCCCTCTATAGTCTATAGATGGCTCTGCAACTTCTGGCTTCTTGGTGTTGGGGGCTAGGGCCAAGATATCTCATGTATCCCATTGCTCACTAAATGAGAATCCTTGCAATGTAATTGTAGCTTCCTCCTTAGAATCATATGGAGGTATATCATACCTCTTCATCATGTCAAAGGCTATTGTAGAGGCTAGGTCCCATTCTGGAAATAAAAGAATACCACTTTTTCTCACTATCTCTTTGCCCTCTTGTGTAGTTATTTCTTGAAAACTTTCTTTCATCTCATTTATTACATGGGCTTGAATAACCTGATTAGGAAATTCTAGGTGGACGCTCCTCTTCTTTGCAATATTATTAACATATTCATCTTTTTGGACCTCAAAGAAAATTCCATGAAGGCAGGGGAATTGACAAATGAGCCATCATCCATGAACTTTGTACATGTATTTTCTCAAGATCATCTTTGTTATTCATGAATGTGAGGTCTTCTTTGCTCAATCTAAGGCCTAATTGCTAAGGTAGCCATATTTCTTGGTGGATAAGGCATACCTGGTTTCATCTATTCTTCAGTGACCAATATTTCATCTTCTCAATCTTCCTCATAATCCACTAGGCCACTTAATTCAACCTTTTGCTTCTTCTGGTGTGGCTTCCTAGGTGGTGATGTTTGCCTAGGTTGTAAATCAATGTCCACAATCAAAGGACCAGTTGACCTAGGAGGAGATAGTGGTGTCATTTGATGCACTAGTGAGTGGATTATTTTTTCCTCTTGTTGAGAAGAGGCTGGTGTTTCTTATTTTTTCTCCTTCACGCCATCTTTTGTCCTTTTGAAAACAATCAATTTCTTTGGGGGATGATAGGCTTATATTTCTTCCATCACAAGGGTTTCCCTTTGACCTTTTTCTTCAACTATAACAACCTTCCCCTTTTCTTAAATTAATATTTCTCTCTTCAAATTCCCAACAATTGTCTCAAAATTCTCGAAAATATATTCAATTATTTGCATTTCATTTGGAATCTCTACAAGAGCAGTAAATTATGGATCCTTTGCTATTATTTCTTTCTCCAATTTATTAAAGGAAATCCACTTCATCTTTTTATCATCTTGTAACTGAAAATAAAAATATTTATTATCTCATCCTCTAGGAAATAAGAGTTATGAATAAATTTTGATCTTCTAATCTTTACTTTTAGCCATGCTATAAATCCCTCAAGATCATGGTTTCTTTCTCTCACCCTCATCATCTCAAGAGGCTTGAGTACATCATTAATATTATCCTATCCTCATTTTATCATTACAAAGTTATAGAAAAATGTGTATGCAGGGAAAAAGGTTCCTTGCCTTGATCCAATTAACTCTTGTAAAAAATAAGGGTCCTCACCATGGGTGTTGCTAATTAGATAAGGGCCCAACCAAAATGCATCAAATTTTCCATGTTTTCCTCTATCCTCATATTTGGAATTCCACATCAACACCATGAATCCTACTTGGAACTTCCTTGTAGATGATTTCTTGTCATATAATTTCTTGTCCTGCAATTGAAACTTAACATTCTTCTTCTGAGCATCTCTTCTTGTTTCATCTACTTCCATCAATGCATCAATTCAGTTTTGTATTTCATTGCAAATATCTTCATCATATTCCTTGATAAACTTGTACATTTTCATGAGGTTATTTTGAGGAAATCTAACTATAATACCATATACTAAATCAAATAGAGGATAACCATTGTCCTTGTTTACTATTAACCTATCATCCCATAGAGCCAACTTCAACTTGGAGTCCCAAGCTCTTTTGTTTTTCTCAATAATCCTTTTTATGATCTTCATAGGAATTTTGTTGCTTGACTCTGCCTGATCATTTCCTTTTGGGTGATAAGGTGAAGAATAAGATGCCTGAATTCCATGCATAGAGAAAAAGTTAGTGAATTCTTCAGACCTAAAGCACATTGCATTATCTAAGACAATCTTCTCAGGAACCCCAAATGTGGTTAGTATGTTATCCATCAAAAAGTAAATGACTACTTTAATTGTTGCTATTTTTGTTCAAATGGATTCCACCCATTTTGTAAAGTAGTCTCTAGCATCAAGGTTCTAAGAATTACCTCCACTCTAGACTTGTCAAATATCTCCCTAGTGAAATCAATGCCCCATTGATAAAACTATGCCTAGACTACAACTGAACTTAATGGAAGATTACCTAAGAGCTCCAGCCTCCCAAAAAACCTTTGACATGCATCACATAATCTTACCAATTTGTGAGCATCTTTGAAAAAAAAATTCCACTAGAATCCAACTATTAAGACCCTATGTGTAGTAGACTTATCAATGTAATGTCCACCACATACTCCACTATGTATCTCATTTAGCAGTTCAAAAGTGTTGGTAGTATCATCACATTTTAACATAATACCTTCTAGATTCCTCCACCATAGTTCACCATTTATAATCACATACTTGACGACCTATAACTTGAGAGTCTTATTTTAATTGTTAATTAATCCTTCAAGGCATTGCATCTTCTACAAGTAATAGATAACAATCTTGTACCAATCATAGTCCTACACATCACATATATGTGATCTGTCAAAGTCATCCTTAAAATTTATTTGATTGGCATCTACATTTTCTTTAGCCATCAGCTTGGTTAACCCTTGACCTCTCACCAATTTAGTGATCAAGATGTCAATATTAAACTCTTGTATTATGTTTATCCATCTGCATCTCCTACTTGTGACTTCTTGCTAGGTGAAAATGTCTTTAATAGTTGTGTTAGGAACATATGCCACAGTTGTAGCTCCTACAACATATGTGTACGATAGAAAAATGGATCTTTCCCATTTTCATAGTCTTTTAGGCCTTGTTTCATAGTGTTGGAGCTATGCTGCTTTAATTTTATGATGTATGTTGGCTTGAACATACTTATTTTGGTGCTAAAACTCAAAAAACAACATCTTGTGAAAGTGTTGTGAACTGTTGTAAGAAATTTCTACACTCTTCTAGACTCTATTTAATGCAATTCACCTAAAAACCACCTTTTCATATATCAACAAGTCCTACTTTGAAGTGTATTTTTGGGTCTTATCCTAACAAACAACATTAAAAACAACTTTATTTCTGACACTTGGTTTTGGGTCCTAGGTGGGACTCATTTGCCAAGGGTGGTGAATGAGTCCCCCTTGGCCCCAAATTCAAAATATTTAAAATTTCTTTCAAGATTTTACTAAAATTTTACTTCATGTCGCCCTGTGATGAGGTATGAACATATACTAAGGCACAAGATTTGTATAAATAGAAAATTTTCACCTCATTTTACATCTCTCCTATCTCATTCACTCAAGAATTCAATATTTCCTTACACAATCAAGCAATCATGCATTTTGCATATTCAATTCAAGCACTCTCAAGCACTTTGTAGTAGCCTTTTGACATCACTTCAGATTTACATATTCAAGGATGTGGTAAGTTTGAAATACTTCAATTTTATTCAATTATCATTGCTATTGCATGCCATTCATTTCAATTGGGTTCAATTACTAAAGCAAGGTTTGACCAAGGAAAACCCCTATTCACTAATCCCCGAACATTTTTCCCCTTTGCATGTGTCTTTACAGCCTTTGTTTTACAAATTTAACAGGTTTAAAGGTGTTGAAAAGTGGATTCCAAGTCAACTAGGCTCTTCAAATCAATTCATCATCCTTTCCTACAATTTGAGTTACTTTCAGCCCATTTTCTGTAGAATTGACCTCGACAACCTAATATTTAGTCATTTCCAGATCTGGAGTAGCAGTGTTGACCCTTGACTTCTCAAAAATCTTGGGGAGTACTGATTTGCCACCCTTGGTGAATGAGTCCCACTTGAAATTTGGAAATCTACATTTTGTCAGAAATTAACTCTCGACTGTTAGAAATCAGCTTCAAACACTTTTTCACCAATCAGAGGACTAATTTTCCACCCTTGGCGAATGAGTCCCACTGTGAAAAATTAGAAAATTTGATAAGCATCCCAGACATTCTAGAAAGCTCACACATCATCTAGGTGCACTCAAATTTGACCTTGTACTTCTTTTTTTTTTGCATATTTCTTTCTATCTCTTCATATTTCATAGTTTATGCATATCACACTATGTTTTCAAACAAGTCATAAATCTTAGCTTTGCATACATTTTAGATCATTTCAATCAGTCAATTGCATTTAGTTTAGTTAGTTTACATCATATCACATCACATTTTTCCTTAATTGAATGTACATCTAGCATTTTAGGATCTAAATCTCTCTCTTTCTAGGTGAAAATCTTAGGAAGAGAGCAAGCATTTTGGGTCCTAAAATCTATGTTACAATATGTTCTAAAATTCTTTACAACTTTGACTAGTGCATATCTTTGTTTCTCAATCAAGTAATACTTCAATTATATAGCTTAAAAAGACTTGCTAAAAATGTGATAAGTTGTTCCAAACCTTCTTGATTCTTTTGCAAAAACACTACAACAATAGTGTGAAATGATGCAAATGAGAATATTTACAGTGGCTTGGAAAAATTAGGAGTTCTTAGAATTGAGGTCTCCTTAATTCCCTGCTTAATTGCTTGAAAAGCCTTACTTGGCTCTTAATTCCACTCCACTTTCTCACTCTTTTTCAACATCTTGGATATAGAGCAAGTAATCTGTACAAAATTTGTAACAAATCTTCTCAGGAAGTTAATCTAAATAAAGAATGATTGAAATTCCTTTCCATTCCTTGGTTGTAGAATTCTGTCAATGGTAGCTACCATCTCAAGGTCAATCCTCACCCCTTCCTTGGATACAATGGGTCCTAAAAAATTTCCTTTAGTAACTCCAAAGGCATATTTCTTTGGTTTGAGTGAGATACCATATTCAAGGTCCTTGATGAAGATCTTATCCAAGTGCATTAAATGATCCTCTTCCTTCTTGGAGTAAGCGTTTAGTTCATCCTAGTAGATTTCCAAAAATAAATCAATAAAATAAAAGAAGGCTAGATCCATAGCCCTATGAAAAGTAGCACCTGCATTAGTCAAGCCAAATGGCATTCTGACATAGACATAGGTGTCCCATGGAGTGGTTGTAATCAGGAAAATAAAAATTAAGATTATTAAGAATAATAAATAAACTTAAAATTACTAATCTAATGATAGAGAACAAAGAAGTGCATGAAATAAAATAATAAAGAACAATTTCACCATAATCTTCACACCTCCATTGAATGACCTCCATGATCCATCTCCATTTTGATGCTAAATAATCAATTCCCTCATAATTATTTTTATGCTCTTAATTAGCCTATGAAAAAGTCAAAGAAAAATATCAAAGTTTCAATGTCACTAGCATGATGGTATGCAAATTTTAGATGGATGAAAATGATAGTGACAACGCTATTTATAGAGAGCGAAATGGAAAATGGACAGTTGAGACTAAAAAGACATTAATTCGATTAATGGCCGAAATTGAATGAGACAAGATAAGATAAGATTGAGAGTGAAGAAGAAAGAGGAAATTGAATGATTTTTTGACAAAATAAATTAGTTAAAAGAGGAAAGAAATCATAATTAAATAATAGAAACATTATTTAATTAGAAGAGGAAAAGGTGAGTTATATATATATATTTTTAAATTCAAAAAATGAGGAAGAAGTTAAGTAATTAATTAAATAAATATCTAGTTTATTTAATTATAGAGGAAAGACATTAGTGACATAATTAAATAAATGTAATTTATTTAATTAATCAAGATTAATGGAGAAATTAATTAAATGAACTAATTAAATAACTAACGATTATTTAATTAGTAGCAGAAATATGACCCTAGATAATGGGGAAATGGTGTTAGCAAGCCTAGGAAATTTTTCAGTGTCTACATTTTCCTCTCTTTGATACAATGCAATTTATTGTGTTGTGTCAAAGAAAAAGATATTCCCTAGTGTAAGGAAGAATGATAAGGAGGTAGTGGTATGCCCCCTCAAGAGGACAGCCGAGTTAACAGAACACAAGTGTGCTCTTGAAATGGATGAGAAAAATAGAGGATGATGGATAAGAGGATAGGGGAAAATAGTTAAGGATGATGAAGATGCAAAGTAGAAGAAATATTAGC
>VDFB02327382.1:0-27696 GCA_007258455.2 Sequoia sempervirens
ACTGAAAGAATAAAATAGAGAATCCATCAAGCAACGAAACCAACTGTGCATTCATAACGATCAGGATTCTTTCTGAAGGCTACAGGTGAACAGTGAGTTTAGTTCACTTAATAAATTTAACTAAGTACATTTACATCAGAATTGTTGGATAACTTCATTTCTTGTGCTGATTGTAATCACGTGTTATGTGAGTTTCAATTCATCAATTCTCTTTCGATAGTGAAAAGGCATACATATGCCTTAATGCTTTGTTCTAATTTTCATCATCAAAGAGGACAGATCTAAAGAGCAGTTTTGTACATTGAAATATAAAAATGCATGAAGAGTACCATGTTGCTCATGAAAACAAATGCAGACAGTGCTTTTGGGTGTTGAAAGAGTTTCTAGTTCTAAGTTGACTGGTAAAACAAACACAGTATTATGAATATCAAGCAAGTAATCAAAATGTAGATTCAAGGAGGAGTTCATATGATTTAAGGGGGCTCAGATTTTCTACACAAAGAGCAGTTTTCAAATACTACGGATGAGCTTCAAGAATGAAGAGTATCAATGTTCATGCAAATGTCTATGAGTAGAAAGCTATGTTGTTGTATGGATCATCTATCAATGCTTAAGGCAAGGCAACAATTATTGTTCATTCAAATTGCTTCAGAGAGTCACTTGAACCAATTGTCAAAGCCAACTAACCTTTTATGTCTTAGGCAATTTTGCATAGCAGGGATTGTTCTATTGCGTCTTCAAAAGAGTTACAAGTGTCAAAGT
The DNA here is from genome assembly GCA_007258455.2 of Sequoia sempervirens. Classification (NCBI taxonomy): domain Eukaryota; kingdom Viridiplantae; phylum Streptophyta; class Pinopsida; order Cupressales; family Cupressaceae; genus Sequoia; species Sequoia sempervirens. Next base: position 763 of record VDFB02327382.1, read on the forward strand.
AAGACATCACTTGTAATTGGTCGAGCCATGAATTAAATACAACAAATATGCAGGATTTTGATCTTTTTCAGATTACTCAGTCAAGGTCTTGTCAGAACAGTAAGATAAAGGTTCTGTCATATTTACAAGATGAGAATAAATGCAACTAAATGTACAGAATATAGTTTTCAAGAAAATATGGGAGGTCAAGTTCTGTCAGAAAGTAAGAGTCCATGCTTTTGGCTTTAAGCATTTTCAATACTCACAATATTGTTTTATTCCAGAAGTTAAAAACAAGTCACTGTTTATTTTAGCTCGAGTCCATGTGGAGATGACAAACAGAGTAATGAAAGATTTAGAAATAAACATCTTTCCTTCAAATATCAAATGCCAATATGGAGTTTTCTGTTATAGCTAATGATGCAAATACACAGTTTTGTTAACTCTTACAGGTGCTTTTAGTTCTAAGGGTAAGCAAAGTGAACAGCAATTACCCACATGTGGGTTTGTTTTCAAAATATAGTAAATATGGTAATCTATGATACCCATATGGGTTTTGCATAAAAACAGTAGTATATTTACAAAATATGCAAATCTTCGTGTTGGTTCGAGCCTCAAAGTAGAAAGAATACAACTTTCACATGATTTTCATAATAACCACAAAAGAGACAGCAGGGAAAAGCAATGAAATGCAATTTTTGTGATAAATCGAGCTCAAGAAGGAAGAAAATACAGTTCTCTTTCAAAATTTCAAATACCCACATGTGGGTTTATTCTCAAAATACAGAAAATGCAGTTTTCTTTAAAGATTTTGGGTACCCATTTTCAGGGTTAGCTTCAAAGTGCAGAAGAAGTGGTTACAGTAATAACCCATGTGAGATCTTGAATTTAAAAGCAAAATATGCAACAAAATGTGAAAATTTATGTGATGAATCGAGCTCAAAAATGGAGGAAATGCAGATCTCATTCATTTTTTTAGTACCCACGAAGGGATTCATTATCAAATATACAAGGAAGAGAGTTTCTTGTTGTGGGTTGAGCCCAAAACTTCTAACAGTGCTTTTTATAATACACATTTGGTGCGGCATGGAAATGGTCAGAAACTCGTGAATAGAAGAGAGATTCTTCAAGTTCTGAAGAGTAAAACAGGAGATACGTGCTTAAGATAGAAATTTACCAGTCCATATCTGTGGAGGAACACTAAAGCCGCGACCAAGAGCTTCACAAGTGTCCATAAAGCAAGAGTCGAGCTCTCAATAAAGGTCGGGCTTACACAACAGTAAATGAAGTCACAGGAAATGCAATATGAAGAGACATTAGAGTGTGTTCACCACGGCCTCAAGGCCAAAATGGAGGTTATGAAAATCATTAAATAAAGCTTACCTCTGCACAGTGAAGGAAAACAAGAGTACAAGTCAAAGTTTTCATGGAGTGAATTGCCGAAGTCAAGCTCGAGCTCGTTGTGTCCAGAGGAGAGCAAGTACAAAGAAAGAATCAGAAACCAAATTCATGCAGGTCGCAGCCTTATCTCCTTTTGGTGTTCAATAGGAAGTGAAAAGAGCTTAAGTACTTCAAAATAGACTTCCTCACTGGATTTTTCGGTCAACTGGAGAGCAGGGAAGGATTACTGAAGCACACGAGCTCGAATTTGACATCATCATGGCGGCAGTTTTCTTTCAAACAGAGTTTCCTTCTTTCCAAAGTCATGGTGTGAAATGAAATGATAATTAGGGTTTGACTTTGTTTTGATCAAACCCTAATTCGACCTTATCATCATCCAGAATGTTCTATCAAAGCACGTGGTTAATTTTTGAATAGGGTCGAAATTATAATTTGTGCCTTATGATTTTATTAAAGTCTGAGTTTGAGGCTTATGTAAGTGGGGGCCGAGTCTTGTTTGGTCGAGGGTTAAGTCTTTTATATTTTTCTTTCCCTAGTTTTTTGAGGGGATTTGAATATTGAATATTTGAATATGGGCTTATGCCTTAGGGTGTTATTTTAAGTATGGAACAATTAAGGGAGAATTATGAATACCCTATGTCAAAGGTTAATATTTCTTTAGGGTTTTTATTTTTTGATTGATTTTGGAGAAATCAATTATGGAGTTGATAGGGATATGATATTATGTAATATATTTTTATGATTTTTGAGAAAATCAATTATTGTAATGGAGAAATAAGGGTGATTTTTTCTTTTGCAAAAGATTTCCAATCTTTGAGTTGCAAAAATAGACAAATTATAAAATCTGCATCTTGTAAAGCAGAAGCATAAAAGTGATATTCTATGAATTGCTTTATGTTTTCTTGCTATTTTTAGCAGATCTTTTATTGATTTTTTCCTCTTGGTCGGATTCCAGACTTATCGTGGAGAGATAAGGTGTTTTTTTAACTTTTAAAGCAGGATTTTCCTATTTTTAGAGGCTTGACAGTGTAATCATAAAAGCATTGTGCTTTTTTCTACTTTAAAGCAGTTTTTTGAGTTTGTTTGAAGCCTTTTCCTGGAGCTTTTTTCTGAGCTTGGATTAGGGTTTTCTTGAGAGTTCCTTTGATAGACTTAGTCTTTCAACTCTCCATTCTCAGCAGTTCGGGAGAGTTTCTTGCCCTTAGACATTTTTGGGGAGCTTGTAAACTTATTTGTGCTCAGATTCTGAGATTTTTTTACTCCATCATTCAATAAAATAGCAGAGTTTTTCCTTTCTCATTTCCTTTTCATGATTTGGAATAGTAATCTGATTTGTTCTGTGATTCAAATATATTGGATCCTTTTCTTTTCTTACTATTGTCAAGAAATTTGCAGGAGTTGCATGCTAGTTCAGGTTATGCCTTGTGTTAACTTAACCTTTGCATAAATCACTGTTGAACTACCTGTGTTGTGAGATTGTGAGATTTCAATTTAAAAGAGTTGTTGAGAGTGAGTTATTTTCAGGATTTCCTTACAGTTAATCATTATTTTTAGAATGATATAATTTCAGTTTTAGATTTCATATTCAGTTTATCCTCCTATCCTTTTTCCTGAAAGGACGCTTAGAATAGAATTCATCATTCAGAGGAAGAACGATAAACTGGTTCGAGACGGAACTTGGGATGGGTGCGTGGTGAGACAAGAACAGCGACAGACGGGACATCTAATGATAGATATAAGATTGATTGTTTCATCGATTGTAGTGGGTGGAAAAGGTGCTTTGTGTGTTGGGTGTGCTCTTATGTGTGTATGTGTGAATATCATTCGATTGCAAAGCAGAGTGTGAAGAAGATCGAGCGAAGTGTGAAGTAGTTTGTGAAGGAGTTTTATGTGCTTAATTGGAACTGTAATCAGGCTTGTGCAGAAGCTATTATCTCAATTCATACCCTCTGGATTTGAATCCTATTTTGTATTGTTGGGCAGTGAGCCCCTTCTATAATTGAGCAGTGAGCTCTAGGAAGTGTGCCTGAATGCATGTGCATTCCCCTTTATTGATTTCATTATACTTTTAACAGGGTATAATCTTGTGGACTAGCATCCACAGTGGTTTTTCCCCTAACAGGGTTTCCACGTAAAAAATCTTGGTGTTCTTTGTCTCTATGATGTGTTAATTATTTATGGTTAATTTCTTATTCATCATATATGAGATTAAGTTAAGTAAAGTTTGAAATTTTTATTATTTTGTGACAACCGATTCACCCCTCCCTCTCAGTTTTCTATCCTTGTTTTGCCAAAAATTGGTATAAGAGCAGGTTCCTTTAAAGAAGACTAAAAGTTTGAGTTGATCCAAGATGGCAACATTCAAGAAGGACAGTCCAAGATTTGATGGAACTAACTACTCACTATGGAAAGTCAGAATGCAATGTCACCTAAGGTGTATTGGTGAAGCCTACTGGAAGATTACAAAAGATCCATATGTTATTCCTCAGAATGGTCCCTCCACTACTAATGAGATCAAAGATGTTGAAAACAATATTAGGGCTATTAAAGCTTTGGTGAGTGCTTTTGACAGATTCAGAGATGGCTAATGTGGTAGGATTGTAGATAGCTCATGAGATTTGGACGAAGGAGATGCACAGGTGAAGATGGCTAATCTACAGAGTTTAAAAGGCAAGTATGAGAATTTGAAGATGGGTGAATATGAAAATATCACTTCTTTTATGCAAAGAGTAAATGAAATAGTGATGGGTATTACATGCGTTGATGGTTCTCTGGATGAGGATGAAATTGTAGCTAAGATACTCAAATCCTTGCCTCCCTCCTACAAAGTGAAGGCCTATGCCATTGAAGAGCTCAGATCGGTAACAAAGATGTCAAGAGACACACTGGTTGGTAAGCTTGCTGCTTTTGAATTAAGTGAATTTGGTGAATCTGTTCTAAAAACTGAATTGGCATTCAAGGCTACAGTATCCGGAAGTAACAAGCAAAGATATGGTCTGGGAGAATGTTCCAGAAAGATATCCAAGTATGATGAAGAACTGAAATAGCTTGAAGATAAAGAAAGAGAGGTAGAAGAATTGGAAGCACTGATTGTAAAGAAAGAAGAAGTGAGGAGGAAAGGTAAGTATGAGTGTTACCTATTAAGTAATAAATGGAGTAAAATAGGTCATTTGCATCAAGATGTCTTGAAAGAAGTTCCTAGAACTAAGCCTAACAAGTCTAGATTCAAGAAATGGTACTTTTCTTTGAAGAAGAAATTGATTGATGATGATGAGTCTAATAAGGATACTAGAAATGAAGATGAATGGGTTTTTCAGGCACTAGGTTTGAAAATAGTCAATGTGACAATGAGATCACTAGGGTAGAAAGCTCTTGCATCACGAGTTGAAGAAAGGGTGGTGGGTTATTATTGATGGATGCTCACATCATATGGCCCCGGTGATAAAAACAAATTTGTAAAGTCTAGAAGAGAGTATGATGGTAGTATTGTAAGATTTGGAGCAGCCCAATCTTGAGTGATTAAGTAGCGAGGTTCCTATTTGTCTTGAGTGAGTAGGATAACACTAATGATGTTTCTTCATGTTGAAGGCTTGAAGCACAATCTTTTGAGTGTTGGACAGATGGTGGGCAAAGGCTATGATCTACAATTCAAAGATGGAAGATGCAAGATACGTGGAAGTTCTGGCAATATGATTGCTACTGGTAAACAGACAAAAGGTAATATTTTTCACCTGAATACTACTAATGGGAGTTGTTTAATTGCTCAAGTAGATGAAAGCTGGTTGTGGCATAGGAGGCTATGTCATGTAAATTTGATAACATTGTCAAGGTAAGTTCCACTCAAGCAGTAAGATATCTACCTAAGTTAGTGAAGCCTACTAACACAATTTGTAAGGAATGTCAGATGGGTAAACAGACTAGAGTCTCCTTCTAGAGAAAATAGTTTCATTCAAATGATTTGCTGGAGCTACTAAATACTGACCTTTGTGGTCCCTCCAGAGTTAGAAGTATTCATGGAGAAAGGTACTTTATGTTGATCATTGATGATTTCTCTAGAATGATATGGGTTTCCTTCTTAAGAGAAAAATGTGAAGCATTGGAAAAGTTCAAAAGTTTCAAGGCTATGGAAGAGAATGAGAAAGGTCAAAAAATAAAGTGTTTGAGATCTGACAGAGGTGGTGAGTTCACCTCCAAGGAGTTCAACTCTTTTTGTGAAGAACATGGAATCATAAGACAGTTATCTGCTCCCCGAACCCCTCAATAGAATGGAGTTGCAGAAAGAAAGAATAGAACAATTTTGGATGCTACTAGAACAATTATGATAGAAGGAAATGTCCCCTAGAGCTATTGGAGTGAAGCTATAAGCACTATTGTGTATACTTTAAATTGGGTAAATGTTAATGGAAATTCTGGTAAGACCCCTTTTGAGCTATGGTTTGGTTACAAACCTACTATTAAATATTTCAAGATATTTGGAATCAAATGTTATATCAAGAGAGATGATGATATAGGAAAGTTTGATGCAAGAAGCAATGAAGGAATCTTTTTAGGTTACTCTACTAAAAGCAAGGCCTATCATTGCTATAATAGAAGACTAAGAAAGATGGTTGAGAGTGAAAATGTCAGAGTTTATGAGGATTCTATCAAATCATCCAGATATTATGGATATGATTCAGATGAAGAGAATACAAAAAAAGGAAGAGAATACAAAAAAAGGGAAGAATGTTCAGACGCAAAATCAACTTCAAATTGTGCCATATGTTCCAGTTGTTCTGGTAAAGCAACCTCAATTTGTTCCAGTAAATCAAGGTAGTCAAGAAGCAGAGACAAGTGCGAGTACATAAGGAAGATCAAAAGAATCAGAAGTTCAAGAAAACTCCAAAACTCCAAGGTATGTAAAGCTAAACAATTCTGAAAGCCAAATTATAGGAGATAAGAATAAAGGAGTGCAAACTAGAAGAAATATTGCAGAAGAGTACTGCCTGATTTCCAAGATTGAACCTAAAAATGTCACTGAAGCCTGCCAAGATGAACACTGGATGGAAGCTATGAAGGAAGAGCTAACACAAATTGAAAAGAATAACACATGGATATTGGTTCCCAGACCTAAAGACAAAAATGTGATTGGTACTAAATGGGTGTTTTGAAACAAGCTGAATGAACAAGGTGAAGTGGTCCAGAATAAAGCAAGACTGGTATGTAAAGGGTATTCTTAGATGGAAGGTGTTGATTTTGAAGAAACTTTTACCCCTATTGCCAAAATTGAAGTTGTTAGATTATTTCTTGCTTATGTTGCATACAAGGACTACAAATTCTATCAGATGGATGTGAAGTCAGCATTTATGAATGGAGAACTAGAAGAAGAAGTATACATTGAACAAACGGATGGATTTCAGCTAACTAACAAGGAAGATATGGTTTTTTGCCTAAAGAAAGCTCTATATGGACTTAAGCAATCCCCCAGAGCCTTGTATGAGAGATTGGACAAATACTTACTGAAGCTTGGATTCGCTAAAGGTACTGTTGATAGCAACTTATATTTCAAATTGGATCATGATAAAGAGTTAATTATAGAAGTCTTTGTTGATGACATCATTTTTGGAGGATATGACAATCTATGTATGAAGTTTTTTGATGAGATGAAGGATGAATTTGAGATGAGTATGATTGGAGAGATGAAGTTCTTTCTAGGATTGCAAGTGACCCAATTAGACAAGGGAATTTTCATATCTCAGTCCAAATATGTGAGAGAGCTACTGAAGAAATCTAGGATGGAAGAATCAAAGCCTGTTGGTACTCCCATGGTGACTGGAATGATGATTCTCCTAAGGCGAATCAAACTAGATACAGGTCAATGATCGGTGGATTGCTTTATTTAACCTAGACTAGACTAGATATTATGAATGTTGTATGTATGGTTTCCAGATTTCAGGCTGATCCAAAAGAATCACATGTGACTGCTATTAAAAGAATCTTCAGATATCTGAAAGGAATAGTTGACTTTGGACTTTGATATCCAAAGGATGATGATCTCACTTTGAGTGCATAGACTGATGAGGATTGGGCTGGTGATGTGGATGACAGGAAAAGTACTAGTGGTGGTGCTTTCTTCCTAGGGAATAAGCTGGTGTCCTGGTTGAGCAAAAAGTAGAATTCCATTTCTCTATCTACTATTGAAGCAAAATATATTGTTGTTGCAAACAATTGTACTCAAGTGATATGGATGAAATATATGTTGAAAGATATCAAGGTGATATATGAAGAGCCTATTGCCATATACTGTGATAATTCAAGTGCAATAAATATTTCAAAGAATTTGGTGTTGCACTCTAAGACTAAACATATATCAATCAAGTTTCACTTCTTGAGGGAGAAATTGAATGAGAAAGAAGTTGGATTGGAGTATGTGCCTACCAAAGAGAAAATTGTAGACATCTTTACTAAGTTGTTGCCGAAGGATACTTTTGAGTATCTCAGAGGAATGCTAGGGGTAATTACCCCTCCTGATAAGAACTAAGAGATGCATTTACTTGCATCAATCTATGAGCTACATTGCTATATTCTGATCTGGATTGATGTTCTTGTGGCTGCTACTCAGGGGGAGTAGTTAGATGTGCAGATATGTGGTTCAAAGCATGTATGTAGAAAGGTCATGGTTACCTTTTCCATTGATGTCAAAGGGGGAGAAGTGCAATGCGAAAAATCCTTTTAAGGGTTGAAGAGAAATTGAGGAGAAGAGTCAAAACCAAAGGGAAAGCAAGTGTGTTGGGTTGATGGTATTTTTCACATCATGTGTTACCATCAATGCCAAAGGGGGATATTCTTGGATGATGTGGATGTGTTGTTGATATGTGGCTGTCATTGATGTCAACACTATTAGCATTTGGTGTATTAGAGGTTGTATATGTCGAGGATATTGAGAAAATTGTAAAAGAAAGTGTTTCGGGTTCCCAGTGGAACTGTGCAAGTCATGAAAGAATCTTGTTCTTTAAGTTGAAGTTCAGCTACTATGGATTAAAGGGTTTTCTATTGAGTATATCTAGATCATCTACCAAAATTTTTAGAGGTCCGTCTATAGATTTGATCATGTTGTGGTCTGACAGTATTTTTGTGGTCTCTGTCAGTGTTCCAGAGTGAAGTTTGTGTGATTCTAGAAATCTCAATTGTTGTGTATGTTTCTCTGTTGTTTCTTGGTGCTCTTGGATGTTTCTAGATCATGCTCTATCTTTGTGGTATGTCCACATTGATCAGTGTGCTCGTGGTTGGAAATTTTTCTTGCGTATGTTCAGTTTTTCTTATTCTTGGCTGACATGTTGGTGGTAGCATGTTGTGGATCTTCGAGGAGGAATTAATTGAAGTCCTTTTGTGTTGGAGTTGTGAATTTGGGTCCCCACTATGTTGTGGCCGACCTTGGTGGATTCACATTGAAAATTTATTTGTAAACTTGGGCCGACATTGAAAATATGTTTTATTTTCCTGGCCGACTAAGTTATTGATGAAATCTCATGTAGCGAATATATAAGAGCGATTGTTTCATTGGTGTAGTGGGTAGAAAAGGTGCTTCGTGTGTTAGGTGTGCTCTTATGTGTGTATGTGTGAATATCATTTGATTGCAAATCAGAGTGTGAAGAAGATTGAATGAAGTGTGAAGTATTTTGTGAAGGATTTTTATGTGCTTAATTGGAATTGTAATCAGGCTTGTGCAAAAGCTATTTTCTCAATTCATACCCTCCGGATTTTAATCCTATTCTGTATTTTTGGGTAGTAAGCCCCTTTTGTAATTGAGTAGTGAGCTCTAGGTAGTGTGCCTAAATGCATGCGCATTCCCCTTTATTGATTTCATTATACTTTTAACAGGGTATAATCTTGTGGACTAACATCCACCGTGGTTTTTCCCCTAACAGGGTTTCCACTTAAAAAATCTTGGTGTTCTTTGTCTCTCTGATGTGTTAACTGTTTATGGTTAATTGCTTATTCATCAGACCTGAGATTAAGTTAAGTAAAGTTTGAAAAGTTTATTATTCTGTGACAACTGATTCACCCCCCCCCCTCTCAGTTGTTTGTCCTTGTTTTTCCAACACTTGTATGGTGGTCCCCGCTTTAATCCTTGTTGGCACCAAATGTCACATTTCTATTGCATCGCACAGTTTTAATTTGTCATGCATTCTCATTTGTTGCAAAGCCTTCAAGTTGTGATGGTGTGGTATGATGACATGTGGTTTGTAGGTGCTAAAGTGTTATCAAGTTGTATGCCATTTCATTCCTAATTGAAATCATCCTATTGGTGCCACAAGAAAGTATTTAATTGCATGCTCTTATTAACTATGTAATATTTTATAATTAATATTTTTATTTCATATTGATATGGCATAATATTATGCCTTAAATTAGAAAAAATGTATTATGTATTCAATTACTTGACCGTTCAATGAAAGTTTGATGGATGGTTGTAGTTGAATTCTGAAATGAAATGTATGGAGCACTAGACTTGCAACCCCAAACCTTTGGAATCACTCTAGAACTATTAGATTTGCACATATTAATGGTTGAGAATTTATTTGAGATTGAATGACATCACCTCTGACCAAAAGTGATCAGTTAATTGAAGATATAAAAATGTAGGCCAATTGTTGAATTAAGTTTAAAGTATCAATACAAAATTGTAATGTACTAATTGTGTAGTCTAGAGGTAACATGTTTCATTCGCTTTAATATTTGAGTAAAAGAAAAAAATGAAGTGAACTTGCTATTGATAAGTGATTTTATTTTGAAGTGAGAGGGTCGGGATAGGGTAATTTTTCATTGCAATGCACCAAGGAGATTATGGGATCCAACAGATCTAGTTCGTGCATGTCAGTGTCTCTATATTCATCTTTTCAAGAATCAAATTTTGGGTAAGTCAAAGACAAAAATCCTATGTTCCATTATTTCTTAATTTTTCAATCTTGGGGTTTAGTGTTGATAGTTCACACTTTACAAGCATATCTATCACCACTACCAAACTAGCTATGGGGAAAGGCAAAGAAAATAAAAAATAGAGTATGTCAAACTACTTAAAACCACAGGTTTTACAGATGAATACAATGGTATTTACATTGAAAGCTTAAATCCTAAAGATTGATTCTAAGGGAAAGCTTAATGTGAAAAGGAAACAAAAACCCATGGTGGTGCATATTTAGACATGAGCTCTAACACTAGTGGAGAATAAGAGGATGAGGAGTGGGTCAAAGAGGATGAGAGAGATGCATCTTTCAAAATGTACTCTACCACTGTCAGAGGAGGAGTAAAACCCAAAGAAATGAAAATGCATTGGATAGAAGAAAACCTCGAAGAAGAAAGCTAAAATGCAAATTTCTTGTTTTTTGGGTTCCCAAACCAGGGATATAAATGAGGCGAAAATATAAGATTTACACGGATGCAAAATAAAAAGACAAAATATGGTGGAAGAGACATAGGGAAGGAGAAGGTTGTGGATAAGAAGACTGGAATGAACCCTTTTCCAAATGTGGTCACTGACATGGATAGTTAAGGAATTGATAATATCCCTAATATTCTTGAGGATTTTACCTACCTTCATGCGAACAGGGATGGGATTTATGGTGTCATGGGCCTAGCAAGAGAAGGGGAAATGTATCAATTTAAATTTTCTAAATGGTTCTTCCTCAAAATAAATAAAATCAATATCAAACTTAGATCTTTGTAGGAAAATGTTCCAATGAGGAAAGGGATAGGCATGAGCTAGGGGCTAGTGAGGTGAAGGACAATATGGATTAAATGAAGAAAGCTATTAATGATTTGAATAATGAGTTTGAAAAAATAATTGTTGTCCTAAAGGGGAAAATTTAAGATATTAATCAAAATATAGAAAAAGCTATGAAAATTAGCCATTATTTTATTAAAAAATGACATGAGGGAATTAGAATTTTAATTGAAAAACTTGAGTTGATACACGTGCAAGTTTTTGAGATGACACGTATGGGGATAAGTAATGAGGAATAGAGTATCAAGGATAAATTAAAGTAGATGATGTGGAGCAATACTAAGGACCAAGTTCTAAGACTGGTGGAAGAAAGAATAAATCATTTGAGGAAGAGAAGAAAGAGTTTTTGGACCTTGCTAATCTTCACCAGAACTTCTACAAATAGGAAATAGAAGTAGATGATACTCTAAATAATATGAAGTAGAAGCTTCTTCTTTTCTTTTTCTTTTTTTAAATTCTTTTTGTAGGTTGTTGTTTTGATGAAAAGGGGATCTTAAGTCTAAATCCAATAGAACACTAGGATCAATTTCTTTTCCAATAGAACATTAGGTTGCAAATCAACCACATGATTAAATTTAATTTCAACCATGAAGGTGAGTCAATCAGATCTAGATTTGATCCTTTGAGACATGGAAATTGATTTGAATTGATTTTCCTTGATTAACCTAATTAAACTATGTGCCCTATTATGAAAATGTAAGATTCCAACAACTAAGAAATTGCAATGGAAATTTTGACAACAGATATGAGAAAGGTAGAGTTTTGTGCACATGTCCTATAAATTTGGAGTCATCCAAAATAGGAGGACTAATTCGCCATATGGCATATGTGTCCTTATAGAGATATTTCAGATCTATTTTTGCAGTCATTTGGTGTTGGATCAGAGCTTCCTAATTTTTCCTGCAAATTTGTGGGGTCATTATTGGATATTTTTGTAGGTGATTTTTTCATGGTTTGTCAAGGTGTAGGGTTTCAATTGCAACAATAGAAAATGGATCTTCAAACTTCCTTCAAACTCCTTAAAACTTGAAACATGCACATTTAAAGAGGGAGGAAGGGTTGTTCCATTTAGGGGCTTGCCTTAGTCAAACCCCACTTTAGTGTTTCCACATCCACAATAGCAATGTCAATGATAAAAGGATAAATGATAGGAAGGAATGATGAACCAAAAAAGTGTTGCAACTCGCCACCCTTCAATGGCTTCCTTGAAGGACTGAATTCATGCACATCTCCTCAAGGTTTGGATCTTTCTTGCTTGATTTGATTGAATTGCTTGGAGACCTACAAAGGGGTTAGCCTTCACAAACAATGATAACATGAACATACATAAACTCCCATAGGATTTGACATGATGCTTGGATCTTGAATTGTTGCAGTAAATCACTAAAATGCTACTCTTGACTTGCTTGATAATTCTTGATGATACTAGATTTATTCAATTGTTGCTAGACCTTTCTTGTTAGGTTTCAAATGATGCAATAAATAAGTATTTATATGCAATTTTTTCTAATTTTAACAAATTAAATCTTGATAGTTGACTTTAGACATTTGAACTGTAAATAATAAAGTGTCATCACTGACATATTTGAATTTGGAGCCAAACAAAATGGGGCAATGTTTACACCCAAAAGGGACTCATTTTCTATAATGGGACTCATTCACCATAGGGCGTATGTGTCCCAGCCCTATTTTTTCAAAAATTAAGGTGTCAAGGGTAAATTATTAGATGAATGCATTTGTCTTTTGCTTGCAATTTGTCAATTAATATTAAAAATAGGCCATGGAATGCATAATTTAGGAAATTAGGTGTTCAATTAGGTCCAATAAATTAAGGGGGAGAAAAACATAGTGTGAAATTATCAAGGGTGACAATTTATGATGCTACATTTAGCCCCCACTTTAGTGAGAGTATGAACTTACGCTCAGACTCACACTAAAGTAGAAAATATATGTCAAGAGGGGTTTGATTGTCTAAATGTTGAAGAGATAGGATGACTAAGGATATAGGGGGAGTGCACAATCCCCCATGATATAAGATCCCAAGGAAAGACAACATAAACACAAAGGAACACGTACCTGTATGGAATGCAACAAGACAACATACACAAACATACATGTCGAAAACACAAAGCATACATGATAAAAACACACGTGACATAACATAACATATAAATGACAACAAAATTAACACAAACACAATGAAAACATGAAGAAGACACACAATAGACACAAAAAAAACACAAGGTTAGTACTAAAGGGATTCAAGTCGATAAGGTAAAGAGACCTTAGTCTTAAATTTGTCTCAAATACTGAACATCATCCATTGAATGAATGTTAGTCATAGAATTCTCCCATGAGAACTAGCAAGTTGTGTTATGCCACATCACTCATGAGTCGCATGGATCTATTGGCTAGCAAGTTGTATTATGCTAGGTTTCCATGCAATATGATGGGTTCCATAAGGCTTAGCAAGTTGTGTTATGCTAAACACTCATGAAACACAAAGCTCCACTATGAAGCAAGGTGTGTTATGCTCGACAACCATGTTAAAATAGGTGTCCATGAATCAACAAGTTGTGTTATGATAAATCCATGAACCAATTTTTCCAAGGTCTCACCTAAGAAGGTGCATAAACTCACCTAAGAATACGCAAAGGCTCACCTAAGAAAGTGCAAAAATGCATAAGAAGGTGCAAAAACTCACATAAGAAGGCGTATAAATGTCAAACTCACCTAAGAAGGTGCAAAAACTCACTAAATAAGGTGCATAAACGTCTAGGAAGATGAAACAAGACAAGGCCAAAACCTCAAGGGGTGTTATAAACAACCACCACAAAAGGTGCTTTACAAAATAACAAAGGGGAGTTGCTCAATACGTGAAGAATCACACCTTAGGGAATATCACACATGAAATCACTACCAAGAGAGGACAAGTCATGGAATTAAATACTCGCACCTTAGGGAACACTAGCCATAGCATTACCACCAAGGGGAACATCATATGCCAATAAAGATCACAATCTTAAGGATATCAAGCCCAATATCACCACACAGGAGACACTCACATAGATCAAGAAGGCCATGCCTTTATTGACAAGGTCAGACTTCCTAGGAGATGTATGTTATCATCACTAAGAAGGGATCATTTATTATGCAAACAATGAGTGGGGGACTATATGCCCCCCTAAAATGTTAGTGTACTTTCTACACTAACATTTTAAGGAGATAGAAAGGGATCCCTTGCTAGAAGGAATGCACCTAAGACAAGGCTACCTAACCCCTTGGCCCCCAAGTGTAGGGAGAAAGGTAAGCCAAGATGGATTATGATATTTTTCTCCTTGCAAGATGAAATATGATTGCATAAAGCCTATTTTATACCCCCATGCATGGTAGTGGGTATTGTGTGATACTATAACTACCACATGGCAAGGAGCAATAACTGATGTTATTTGTCTTTGGAGAATCTTGCATGATTAATTGATTTTTTTGTGATATTTTTTGTTATTTTTGAAGGACAATAGCCAAGAGCTCTTATTGTTTCTTATGTGTTAAGCTCTATAGGGACACATATACCTTGTTCTTTTACACCACATCCTTTTCCATTATAGCCAAGTTGTTTTAAAAGTTGATAACCTCTTCCATAGATGGATTCTATTTCTTTTGAAGAAGGTGGTTTTTCATAATCACTTTCATCATATGTAGATTTGCAATTTGTTTTTTCCTCTTTGCTAGAAGTTGTAGATGTTTTTGATGATTTAATGATAGATTGTGTTTTTTATTAGGAAAACGGGTTTTGAAGGGGCCCCAAAACCCTTTACAACGGAGAGAAGCTACTAAAAATACTAAAGCAATAAGACTCATAGCCCACAAAAAGAAAAAATCTGACTAAAGATAAAACCAGAGAACCTGTCAGCAACCCTACAACAAAACATTAGCAACAAGGCTAACTAATCAAAAACAACAGCAAAACTACAACATTTTATCAAGAACATTGGTCAAGGCCATATTTTCAGTAATGACCCCCTCATTCATCTTGACCACATCCTTCAAATCCTCAAATGAAATGGCATCCCTTTTCTTAGTCTTGCTCCTCGTTCTCAAGCATGGAACAGCCTCCAAATTATTCTCTACATCAGGGCTAATATCCTCAATCCTCTCCTCCAAATTCATCCAGTTAACTTCCTCAATGGCCTTCTCATATTCTCCCAGATCTAGAGACTTTCTATTCCACTTTATAGCTTTCTCATTTAAAATAGAGAGACCCTTAGCACTAGATTTCAAAGACTTGTTACTAATACTAACAACAGTTCGCAAATCATCACTAATCTTGCTAATGCTTTCCTCCATATTAACAAACCTCTCCTCAATAGTCTTTTGGACAACCATTTCCAGTGAGGTTATCTTATCCTCATGACTTTTACCAAGTCTATCAGCATCAAGAACAAGTCTATCAAGAATTACATTCATAGTCTTAACCTTACCTTTAATCGACCATTCCTATTGGTTGCCATGCACTAACGCAACACAGACGTATTTCTGATTTTTAAGTTGGATGTTGAGCTCCTTCACTTCTGAGAAAAGCCACTTCACAAGCGAGAGAAAATTGTGATTTTTGTCCTTCGCCATTCTACAGAACAGGTCCATGTTAATTTCATCCCAATTGATTGGTGGCGCAGTATGAGAACCAACATTCTTGACAAGATCCTCCTGAGCCCCCTCTCTATCCTCCAAATCCTCCTCAACAGGGGAATCCTCCACTTCAATAACCTCCACTTTCACATGGTGCTTATTAGGCATATTCACCAAGTTTTCCATAATTTCAAGCCACTTCGCATTCACATCACTCCCCTTAACCTACTCAGCACCAATAGGAGAATCTAAATTAGCCTAGTTAGGGCCATCCCCCTTGGAACACGCCATACCCTCATTTTCTTGCTAAAGATCCTCCATAGGAAGCTCAGAACCCTTAAGGCCATCACCTGGGACATGTTTAACCTCAAGAACGGGGGACTTCTCCACATCTCTCGAATTTCCATCACCTGGTACATGTTTAACATCAAGAACAGGGGACTTCTCCACAACTCTAGAATCATCCACCTTTTGCTTGAAAACACACTTCTCTTTCCTGGGGGAATCTTTTCTTCCCCTTCACATTATTCTTCACTGAAAGCACACGACTTCCTTCATTTCATTATCAATTTCATAACCCTTAGACCAACATTCAAAATCCTCAAAAACATCAATATACTCACTCTCCTCCTCTGACGGTTCCTCATAATCATAATCATCTTCCTCAGAATCCCCTTCCAACTCCTCCGCCGACTCACTAGTATCATAGCCTGTATTTTTTCCACCCTTTTTATGATCCGACGTCTTAGGAGAAATAGGAACCATCGTCAACTTAATGTGCTCAAAAATTAGATTCATAAGGCCTTCATGGAGAATAGCCTTCCTAGAGTTCTTCCTAGGATCCTTGATACTTGTTTCCATAGAAAGGAGATAAAAAGGAAATGAAACCAGAGAGTTATGGTGGAAGTGATTCAATAACATGAAGTGATATCCATACATAACTTAATACCTACCCTCTAGAGTGAAGAATTGCATAATGGCCAGAGCAATTTCCCTCCAAAGCGGCTTAATAGATTTGTGTGCATACCCACCGCTACCAATAAACTTAAGCTTCTTGTTCTCAACACCTTTGAAGAAATTGGCTAAGGCCATCTTGGCCGCAACCCTATCTCTGTAAAAATTCCTTCCCTTGGAAGGAAGACCAGTAACCTCAGTGATGAAATCCTCAATGATGTTGAATTCCACACCCTTGTAGCACAAAACCCTGTTGTACCACCCACTAAAAAAAAGATTGTGTTAATATCATTGTGACTTCTTTTTCTTTTGTTGATTTTGATTGTATAATCTTGTATTCCCCATGAATGTAGGTGTGAAATCTAATGATCCCTAATAATCATCCAACAACTTTGTCACTGATGAAAGAAACTCATCTTTGTCTTCAATTTATAAGGGTTCCACTTTTGAAGTTGGTATCAATGTTCTAAAAGGACTCTCTATTCCTGTTCAGTTTCTAAATAATTTTCAGATTTAGGATCAACCTTTATCGTGTAAACATTATTGTTGTATACGTACTTCATTAAATGATGAAGCATTGAAGGTGCTCCTTTCATTTCATGAATCCATGGTCTACCCAAGAGAAAATTATATGAAAGATATTGGGGCATGACATGGATGGGAACGTTTACAATACAACCTTACCAACTTTGATAGCTAATGTTATTACACCAAGTGGTTGTCTTCCCACATTGTCAAAACCATGGATATAAAATGCAATTGGTTGAATCAAATTCATGTCCACTCTAAAATTATGGAAAATATGAACACTACAAACATTAAGCCCTAAATCATTGTCAATAAGGGTACACCTAAGCCCAATCTTGTTAATAACAGCCATTATCATCAAGGCATCATTTTTTTTTTGTGTTTCCAAAGGGGGTAACTCACTTTGATGAAATAAAATGTCCAAATTAGCTTCATTCATAGCTTTGATAAAAGATGCTACGTCATTTTGTTGTACACTAGGAGGGATAATAACTCTTTGCAAAGCATTTTGAAGCATGCCATGATAAACAGGTGATATTTGAATTAGATCCCACAAGGAAATCTTAGCAAGATTAGCACATTGTTCAAGGTCATACTCCTTACCACAATGTTGAGGAATGTTAGGTGCAGGTGGGAGGTATGGCTGAAGTAATGGGATGGGGGGATCTAAGGTCACCTTAGCATATTCATCTATGAAATCCATGATGTCATCCTCTTGTCCTACAATATATTCACAAGTAGGAGAGGTGTTGGGAGAGAAACAAATAAGATTCTCATGATGCTCAATGATTGGATCATCTAACACCAAGATACCTTCTTCCCAAGTAGGAGAGATATCAGGAGAAGAACAAACATGATTGTTAATTATTATATCCTCTTGCACTAATGTGTCCTCACAAGTAGGAGAGATAGGGGAAGAGGGATCAATGAAAACAACAAAAGAGGGGAAATAAACTCATTGTGACATAATTGTAGCAAAAATTCCTTGAAATGCTTTACAAGATCTGACAATAGAACATGAATTATGATAACACAATATTTTTGCAATAAGAACATGATGTTATGCCCTATAGATCAAGCTAGCAATGTTTTTAGCAAAATAAACAATTACAAGACAAACAAAATTCAGATAACAAAAGCATACAAAGAACACAAAAACAAAGATCTGAGCAAAATTTCTGCCAAAAATAGTAGGACAAAGTTTCCCAAGGGCATCTATGTCCTGGACAAGGTTTCAAAAAATTAAGAGTTTCACTGTGTATGATACTATTTAAGGATTTTGGGTCTGTGTGCAAATAGGTCTAACAGTGAATATTTTTCCAAAATTTGCTCAATTTATGATAATGTAATTCAAAATGCAAGTGTATAACAATGTTGAAAATATTTGAACAATAAATAACAAGTTTGAATACAATTTCCAATTTTAAAATGCAATGAAATTGACTAATTCTAGGATGCCAAATTTTAAAAATGATGATTTTGATGCAATTTTGAAACAAAACAATGCACTTTTTCACTTTTTTGAGCTATATGAAGGATGCCTAAATGGATACAATGAAAAAATTTAGATTTCAATGACCTAATGAATGCAATTTGAATGTAGATCTGAGCTATAATGACTGAAATAAACCCTGATGTAATATGATATGCAATTCTTTGAATTTTTATGCCTTTTATGATGCAAAAATGAAACCCTAAATGAACATTACAAAACAATGCAATAGAAAACCTAGATCTAGGTTCAAATTCCATAAGGTATATAATGCTAACATGTCGAGTTCACCAAAATGTTTTGATGAAAAAAGGGTCCTAAGTCTAAATGCAATAGAACACTAGGATCAATTCCTTTTTCGTGTAATCCCACAATACCGGTTTACAATTTTTGGCCAAACTGGACATTGACCTAACTTTTTTAACTAAATCTTCACGTTTGGGCACCTATAGCTGCTTAACCCTGAGGAATTTCAAGACGATGCGAACTAGTGATTTGCGACATTTTGTTTGTAGATTCTAAAAAAAAAAAAAATTAATTTTTTGAATCAGATTGCATTTCTTTTTCCATCTCCTCCGAAAACTAGTTTTTATCAGTAAACACCATTTTTAAGGAGTGATGCTCACCATAAACAACATAACTTTTTTTCTATGAAGGATAAAATTCTAATTTTTTTGAATTTAGATTTGTAACTACAATATCTAACAAGTTCATTTGGCTTCATAGTGTTTTATTGAATTATTTTTCCTTAATCAAGTTTCAAAGTCAAACCAATTACAATTCAAACATAGTCAGACTGTATACAACATAGCTTTTTTTGTATGTATCGAACTTCAATTTATTTTTACTAGATCAAGGACATCAATACCTAGCCCGGACATATTTTTCAAAATTTTATTTTGATAATTTGCTATTTTTTCACATCTGCAGAACAAAGTTCTTGATTTTCGGTGAAAAACCTATGTTTAATCAAACTAAAAAATATATACAATAAAACCAAAATATATTAAAATTATATTCGATGGATAGCTCATTTTGAGGACTATCATCATCCAGTTGGGTCTATGAAGTCTCCTCCATTTTCATCCTCAACTCGAGCTTTGAAAGGAAAAATTTTGCAGAGATTCGGTAGAAGAGGAGGGGAAGGGGGAAAAAGGGAGTTCATATGGACCCTAGTTTGAGCGAACCCCCCTTTTTTTGAATTTTTTAGTCTTCATTTTAAAAAATTTCCAAAAAGTGGGTCCCATCATTAAATAGGGTTCACTTGAACCAAGGTCCATATGAACCCTTTTTTGGGTCCATACGAACACCCTAGTTTGTGCGAACCCCTAAAAACCAAAAAAAAAAAAATCATGGGAGCATTTTTGCAATTTTCCTTCCTCAATGAAATTGTAAACTAGCATTGTGGGATCACCCTTTCAAGAGAACATTAGGATGCAAATCAACAAGGTGATTAGATTGACTTTCAATCATGAAGGTGAGTCAATCAAATCTAGATTTAATCCTTTTGAGCCTTAGAAATTGATTGAAATTTATTTTCTTTGATTAACCTAATTAAAATTTGTGCCCTAATTTGAAAAATGTAAGATTCCAACAACTGAGAAATTGTAACAAAAATTTTGACAACAGATCTGAGAAAGGTAGAGTTTTGTGCACCTGTCCTATAAATTTGGAGTCAGTAAAAATACGAGGACTAATTTTCCATATGGCATATGCATCCTTGTAGAGATATTTTAGATCTATTTTCAAAATCCTCTAGTGCTAGATCAGAGCTTCCCAATTCTACCTACAAATTTGTCAGATCACTGTCAAATATTTCTATAGGTGAGTTTTTGTGGTTTGTCAAGGTGTAGGGTTTCAATTGCAACAATGGAAAATGGATCTTCAAACATCCTTCAAGCTCCTTAAAATGTGAAACATGCACATTCAAAGAGGGAGGAAGGGTTGTTTTCTTTAGGGGCTCGCCTTAGTCAAACCTCATATTAGTGTTTCCACTTCCACAATGGTAAAGTCAATGATAAAAGGATAATGATATGAAGGAATGATGAACCAAATTTTTTTTGCAATTCACCACCCTTTAATGGCTTCCTTGAAGGGATAAATTCATGCACATCTCCTCAAGATTTGGATATTTCTTGCTTTATTTTCTTGAATTGCTTGGAGAGCTAAAAAGGGGTTAGCCTTAACAAACAATGATAACATGAACATACATAAACTCGCATAGGATTTGATATGATGCTTGGATCTTGAATTTTTGTAATAAATCATTGAATTTTTTCTCTTGACTTGCTTGATAATGCTTGATGATTTTAGATTCATTTACTTGTTTGTAGATCTTTCTTGTTAGGTTTCAAATGATGCAATAACTAGGTATTTATATGCAATTGTTCTAATTTTTCCACAAATTAAATCTTGATAGCCAACTTTGGACATTTGAATTACAAATAATAAAGTGTCATCATTGAGATATTTGAATTTGGAGCCAAACAAAATAGGGGAACGTTTATGCCCAAAAGGGACTCATTCGCCATAGGGTGTTTGTGTCCTAGCCCTATTTTTTGGAAATTAAGGTGTTGGGGGCAAAGTATTAGATGAATGCATCTGTTTTCTTCTAGCAATTTGTCAGTAATTGTTAAAATTGGGCCATGGAATGCATAATTTAGGAAATTAGGTGTTCAATTAGGTCCATAAATTAAGGGGGAGCAAGGGTTTCAATTAGGTCCAATAAATTAGGTGTTCAAAATATAAAGTCCAATTGCAAGGTGAAATTTGAAACAATTGTGTAATTCATATTTCTATATAAATTATAGGTGGGGCCCAGAGTCCTTTTGTAAATTGAAAGTCAAAATGTCATTACATTT
This sequence comes from Sequoia sempervirens, assembly GCA_007258455.2. Classification (NCBI taxonomy): domain Eukaryota; kingdom Viridiplantae; phylum Streptophyta; class Pinopsida; order Cupressales; family Cupressaceae; genus Sequoia; species Sequoia sempervirens. Next base: position 22,367 of record VDFB02327382.1, read on the forward strand.
TATAAATTAGAAGTTGACATGTCATTGCATTTTTAAAATTGGAAGTTAAAATGCCATTGCATTTTACAAGTTAGAAGTTCAAACATTTTTGTAATTGATAATTTTTATGTAAAATGTAAGTCAATCCTAAATCTTAGAATGTAACTTGCAAACTAGAGTTGGAGCCCAAATTGTAACTAAACATTAAAATACTTATTTTTTAAAATTTTAACTCTCAAGATTGGAATTTTTAGGACTCTTACACATTGGAAATCATAAAATTTGTGTAAATTAAACCTTGATTAATTATTGTTTATATTTAATTATAAAAAAATGACTTTATATTTTTCAAATACTTTTTGTGGGACTAAATTAATTGTCTATAAATAAATTTGGCATTATCTTAAATGAATTTGATGTTTTATTTTTTATTTTTAAGCGAAAGTGGCATGCCACTATATTATGTTATATATATAAATAAATAAATACAAAATCTGGTTCTAGGGAGCATACCGACAGGAAAGAACCAGTAAGAAAACCTTTGGTTATAGCTCAAAAGTGACGAAAATTACATGCTTATAGAGTTCAGATTCAAAATTATACTAAGCATGTTGATGATTTAAAATTTAGCATTCAACTCCCAATACATCTACCCCAAAACTATTATGCATTGAACTTTACAAAAAGCCCAACTACTAAAATATTTCATCCCTTTACAAAATATACCCTTCAATTATACCCTTCAATTTTCATCAAAAAACCCACAACACAGTGATATTACAGTTTCCTAGATTCTCCATTAAATGAATTTTCATCTTGTAATTCAAGACCTCCTACCAACTGGAGACCTCTTTCAAAAACCTTTCTTCCACCAACCAATGTTGTAGGAAATTGCACGCGAGAAGCCGATCTTGTGTTGACCATGTTTGTATTCACTTGAGCTCTTCTTGTCAGCTGAGTGTGTGCATTTTGTGCATATTGTGGACCACGAACATGTGAATTTACCCTGAACTGCAAATCTAACTGCAAACCGTTGTTTGGTGGATGTGGAACATGCGCTCGAAGGAACACCAATGCATAATATTTCTCTTTTATATCTATCTCCATCATAGAGAAAATAGAGCGTCGATTCTTCCTTAGCGCACGCAGCAGGATGTTCTCATTTCTGTATTGTAATGCTAGCTTGGTTGCATCAAAAATCTCTTTGAATCCCTGATATTTTTGCAAAAAATCCCTAAGAAATAAGCCACCAACATATCCTTCCCCGCTGAAGAAATTGTAATGTTGCACTACACGGAGAATAGCATTGTTTGACAGAAATTGCAAATTGATGTATTTCCTAGCTAATTCCTCTATTTCATTTAAAGACTGAATCAAATCAAGGGCATTAGACAAAAATATTGAGACCACCTGAGATGGGAAGATAATGTGACGAGCTCGTGGACTTGTAACTTCAACTCCCAGAATTAATCGTATGCAATCATCAACCCTAGCACAATCCACCTTAAACATCATTTTAAGCACATCATGGGTGATGTATTTCTCAATCGGTCTCTCCCACGGCTTAATTGGTAGGGATACCCTGAGGTTCCAAGGACGAAAAGCCATTCTTCTACTGCTATAAAAATAAATTACCACACCTAATATTCTACAAATTGCAATGCTTTTACCAGACCCTTTGTTGTGAATTTCGTTTGTGTAAATGACTTGCTTTAGACACCTTTTTAATGTTGTCTTTTGCCTATGACATAATGATATATCATGATGAAGAGGATTGTAAAGGACTAGATATTTTAAATTTTCTCTACATCTTTTAAATGTTGGCTCGTGTCAAATAGAGGCCGAAAAACTTGGTGGTTGGTTGTGCACTACATATCATAATGTCTTATTGTTATTAAATGTAGGATACATATATAAAAATGAAGGTGATTAGTAAAATGAAAGGAGGAACCTGCCAAGGGTTAAACCAAGCATTCCTTTGAATTTCTCAAACTTTTCTCATCTAAGAGATTTGGTAAGAATATGTATGGGATGATCTGCAGTGAGAAAATATTTAAGTTGTGCACTATCATCTTTCATATGGTGTCAAATCAAATGAAACTTGGTGTTGATGTGCTTGGTTCGATCGTGAAAGACTAATTTTTTGTCATTTTGATTGCAAATTGATTGTCAACAAAGAGTGGTGTGGATGAAACTTATTCTTATAAATCTTCAAGAATTCTTTGAAGCCATAAAATTTATTGAGTTTCCTCAAAGGTTGCAATATATTTGTCTTTTGCAGAGGATAGAGTTGGGACTAGTTGCTTTTTAGATTTCCAAGAAATAACTATAGACCCAAGATGCATTAAATAACTAGATCTAGATTTTTCATCTTCCAAATCACCCGCATAACCAAAATTTGAATATCCAAGCAATGAGAAGTGTGTGGCCTTGGATTATTTGAGCCTATAGTTTTGATTTCCTTTCAAATACCAAATAACACATTTGGCTACTAGCTAGTGATTTTCTCTAGGTTGTTGCATGAATCTAGAGAGAACCCAAACAAAAAAAGACATATTTGGATGGGTAGTTGTTGCATAAATCAAACTACCAACAAGTTTCTTATATGTAGTTGCATCAACCAATGCTATAGATTTAGTTAACGTGAGTTTGAAATTTTGCTCCATTAGAGTACTAAGTGGTTTGCAGTCAACCATACCAAACTTAGTGAGAAGTTCACTAATATATTTTTATTGGTGATGAAGATATACTTGGGGTTTTGAATCACCTCAATACCCAAATAGTAATGAAGATGACCCAAATCAATCATTTCAAACCCTTGCTTCAATTGGTCTTTCACATTTTGATTATAATCTTCATTATTACCAATAAGAAATAAATCATCCACATAAACAACAAGATAAGACAATAATTCTATCAACCTTTTGAATAAAAAAAGTTACATCATCAAATTTAAAATGCTTAAAATTCAACTTCAAGAGATGGTTGGTGAGTTTTTCATAGCATGCTTGGGGGGATTTTTTTAAACCATACAATGATTTTATGAGCTTTCATACTTGGCTCTTTACCATTGACTACATATCCTAGTTGAGTCATATATATTATTTCTTTGATATCATAATTCAAAATTGTAGTTTTTACATCCATTTGATGAAATTTCCCCCCGTGTTGTGTCGAAAGATCCAAAAAAGTGTGAATGGTAGTCCATTTCCCTATAGGTGCAAAATTTTCATCATAATATATGCCCTATTTTTTAGAATAACCTTTTACAACAAGTCGGTCTTTATGTTTTTCAATTGAGCCATTTTCTTTATATTTGTTTCTAAAAATCCACTTGCAGTCAATAGGTTTACAACCAAGTGGTGGATCAACCAACTCCTATATGCCATTTTTTAGAAGAGAATCATACTCATTTTGTATAGCTTACCTCCACACTACAATATCCTTAGCTTCTTTATAGGAAGTTGGTTTTTATTCCATTGTGATATTGATTTCATCAATATATTCCAAGTTACTTTCAATAGAAGATTAAGCTTGATGCCTTACTTTGTAAGAACTTCATATGCATGTTTTTCCTATTTTGTCAAGTCTTAAATCTTTCAAAGTTTTTTGGACTTGTTTGTTCCACTCGTGGGAATATTTTTAGTGAACCAAAGGTGCTTCCATTTCTTGACTAGAAGCTCCATTAGTGGCTAACTTTTCTAAAATCCCATGATTATCAAAATATTGGAAATCATCATTAGAGGTGATTTCTTCTTGTAGATTTGGAGATGGAGCTTCCTAAGTTGGGACATCTTGAGATAGAGATTTTATAGATGGATCCAACAAAGGTGGTTCTAAATGGCTTATTCCCCCCATATTGAGGAATCTCACATGGATGTTATTTCAAAGTAATAAACTTCGAAAATTTGTCAAGCCATTTCAAAAAGCAATTGATATTTGCATTAGTTTTGAAAGATTCACAAAATACATCTCGTGCAATAAAAAATTTCTTGTTAACTTCATCATACAACCTATAGGATTTTGAAGATTCAAAATAGCCAATAAAAATTCAGTTATAACTTCTTTGATGCAACTTACTTCTTTTCTCCTTTGGAATTAAGGCATAAAAACTAGAGCCAACAATATTAAGATGTCAAACAAAGGGAGGATAACCAAACCAAACTTCATACAAAGTTGCTTGGTGAAGAGAAAATGAAGGAGATCTATTGCAAAGATAAACTATTATCCTTGCTTCTTCTACCCAAAAACATAACACAATGCCTTTGAAATATAACATTACTCAAACCATAGTCATGACATTTGTATTCATTATTTCAACAACACCATTTTGTTGAGAAGTTCCTAGAATAGTGAGATGTTGAATCCCATTTTGATGAAAATAATCTTCAAAAACTATGGAAGTAAATTCTCGACCATTGTTTGTTCAAAGAGTACCAATTTGAGATTGTGCTTGATTTTCAAACATAATGTGAAACTTCTTAAAAGTTTCAAAAGCTTCAAATTTTTGCTGCAAGAAATAAATCCAATTCATGTGGCTATAATCATCAATGAACAATATAAAATAATTATATCCTTCAACATAAATCATTGGTAAATGCCTACATAAATCAAAATGTATGAGTTGCAATTTTATGTGTGCTTTCCAAGTGGAGTGAGGGAAAGAATCTCAATGTTGTTTTGCAAGAATACAAGCTTCACATTTTTCAATTGTCTTAGGCAAAGTAGGAAAACCTGCAATACCATTATTTTGCATGATATGAATTATATCATAATTAACATGTCAAAATCTCACATTCCATAAAAGACTAGGAAATAATTTATATTATTTGGTAAGATATACAAAACTCCTAGAAAGGGTTGAAGTGCCATGAAGTTTTAATAACTTGCCATCCTCGCAACTAGTAAATGTAGTTTGATTATTTGACTTCTTTCTAACAACCACTTGTCTATCTTACAGTGGCTTTGTTGTCTAATGAATACTAATGACAAAAAAATACGTTGTAATTGAGGAAGATACAAAACATCATGAAGTACAAAATTTGGAAGGCCAAGCAATTGAGCCTAATGGTTCCTTTTTTAGCTGGCTTGAGGCTTGATTTATCTGCCAGATATATTGTACCACAAACACCATCATGAAATTATTTAAGATAATCGCCAATATTGTCATGGTGTGATGGTTTATAGGTGGCATTGTTGTTCTTGCCACCAAGGTTCAAACCCCGTTGGGGTGGTATTGTTGAATGGTTGTATCCGGTTCATAGCTCCGGTCAAAAGCATTTACCCCTTGAATAAAAAAAAAAGAAATTATTTAAGATAATCACATCTAAATGTCATATGTTGTGTGGCTC
>VDFB02327383.1:0-28834 GCA_007258455.2 Sequoia sempervirens
TCCTTGACTCCATCACTTTTAGTTATTGAAGGATTTTTTTCTTAAGGAAGCTTCCACGGTGCACAAATTTCTACTTGCTACTTGAAAATTCTAACAAGATAAACCATTAAGAATTTGAAGATGATGTGTACTAATTTATGTGTCAAATTCTAAAATATATAAATTTTTATTTTTTTCTAAAATAAATCATGAATCTTTCGACATCTCCTTTAATAACTAATTTTAAATAGAAAACAACATTTTCAAAAAGTAACGTTTATGTCATCAAACATAACTTTTTTTGTATATAGGATAAAATTCTAATTTTTAAAATATGGATTCTCAACATCAATATCTAAGGAAAGGATACTTTTTCTTAATTTTTTGTTACATATATTTTTAGTTAATTTTTGAAGTCACTATAACTATAATTTCAACATAGGTGTATGTTGTCAAACATAATTTGTTGAATATAATCAAAATCCTTTTTTTTGGTAAAACAAGGACATCAATACCTAGGGAAAAGGTGTTTTTTCAAAAATATTTACAATGGTTTACTATTTTTCCACCTCTATAGAATGAAGAGCTTGATATTTGGTGAAAACCCTATGTTTAATAAAAATTAAAATTAAACACATGATAAAATGAAAAAATATCAAAACTATACTTGTTGGAAACCTCATTTCAAGGGCTACAATCTTTTAAAATATCTTGTCAAGTTAAGTACATCTTAAGGTCCAATTAGGGGTTTGAAAGTAAATTTTCTAAGAAAATTTTGATGTAGATGCCAAAGGTGTCAAGTTAAGGCCCTTTGATTGAAGGTCATTCAATCAAAGGTCCTTCGATCAAAGGAACCTTTGAACAAATATTTTACTTGCGGTCAAAGCTACCTTCAACCGAAGGTTCCTTCGATCAAAGGCTTTATTGCTTGGATAAAAACTATTATTAAATTACCTTCAAACAAAGGCCAACTTAGTCAACATTTGAAAAGAACATGAATATTTGAATTACATGTATATATACAAGGCCGATTTTTTTATATTAATATCAAAAAATAAATGAAAATTTGCAAGGTGTGTTCAAAAGGTCTTTTTTTTGTAGTGTTTTACAAATTTGGAATGTGGAATTGGCAAAAAATTATCAAGATCATATTTTGCAACTTGAAGAAGATGGGAAATCCAAAGAATAGGAAAAATAAGACATCACGATATCATTCTGAAGAAAGGAAACGACAATTGTGTGAATGGAGGCAAAGATAAGACATCACGATATCATTCTGAAGAAAGGAAACCATAATTGTGTGAATGGAGGCAAAGATATTATGTTAAAAAAGCTCAAAAAGAAGTTATGGGTATGTGCAAGGTCATGATGGGCCAAAAAGTCATGATATGATGGGTATGTGGCTAACAACTTTTTCTTTACCCAAAATTTATGAAACAAAAAAGGATTTTAAAGGAGATTCTTAGCTTTCCACCAATATGAGTTATGCTTTACATTGAATTTAATAAATAATTATTATTCATTTTCTATTTGAATTACAACTAAAGTCATGATTGATAGGCTGATTGAAAAACATTTATAGCTTTCAAACAGTATCACATTTTTTGAATCCAAAACATGCATCACATTCTATGCTTTGCATAATATAGGATTAAAAAAAAATGAATTTTGTGAAGTTTTGACCAAGTTAAGGTGGTCAGACATAGGAGTTTTTATATTTTTTAAAAGTCATAATAAAAAATTCATAATTAATTATTTACTTGGGAAAAATTATAAAAAAATATGCATCACATTGAGACATGAGCCCTCTACTTGTATCTAAAATATTATGAATAAATGTTATCATTTTACTACGGTTAAGGTGGTTAGACAAACACCTACTTTTTTCTTCCTTGAAATTTAAGTATTACTGCATTGAAATTTCAAATTTTCACCATAGAGATTTTTTTAAAAATAAACCTAGTAGTTTAGAAACTACATTCAATTTGCTATAGATTTTGTTCTTACATATTTTTGAAATAATATAGATAACTTATTCAAATTTTTACATCAAGTTGCCTAACTTTGATTTTTCTGAATTTTTCACCACTTAAGGGCCTATTTTTTCCATGATGATCCTGCACATACCCATATGTTTATTTTATATTATAAATTATAATTTTCTTTTCAATTAAATCATGTTCTAGATAAGATTAGGATCAATAAGATCAAATTGTTTTCACAACTTCTTTTACAAAGTTTTACACTCATTTTAGATGTCCACTAAATCTGTCTTTTAGCCTTGTTTTATCCCTATCTATGCATGTTTATACTTTTTCATCTTATATTGGAGTTTTATGTCCCCTTATAAATCCCTCTCTAATAATAAAAAATATGTGCATTCACCTTTAGCATGTGTTAGCTTGATCTCCTCAAACTTATAGAACAAAGCATCCTAGCATTAAATATTAAAGCCAAACCCCTAATGTAAATGTTTGGACCATATCTTCTCACATTCCTTGATTAGAGGAGATAATTTTGATGATTTTTAGCTAACATTAATATGTGTCTCATTTATGATCCACCTAGATCATAAATCCAATGTTCACCCACCCTAAAACCCTTAGAATTGGCATATTATAAATCGATCCCTCTTCCTCCACTTTTCATCATCAGGCATCCATAAGAATTTTGTGTTGAAGCACTTTCTTTTTTTGCAACCACTCTTTACATCCATCTCTTATCCATCTCAAACCCTTAGAACCTCCATTTTCATGCCCAATCTACAAATACCCTAGCTATTATTCCATTATGTCCAAGGCCATGTAACCTAAGGTAAATTACTAAGTTAAAGTTATTTTCATGTCATCACTAGTATCCAAAAGATAACCTTAAAATTTTCCAAGGACCTCTAAATGTAGTATATCTAAATATTTTCATGTTGAATCATTTTTGGAAATTTTAGGTTAGTTTAGAATTGCTTACTTTGTTATCTAAATTCTAATTTAATCTATTTCAATGATAAATATATTTAAAGAAAGAAAAAAACTAGGTAGTTTATTAATTTTTCTCATCTTTTAACACTAAATAAGAATTTTCTTAATTGTGTTCATCTCTTAACACTAAATTTAATAAAGATTTAACACTAGGTAGTCTCTTAATTTTGTTCATCACTTTCCAATTTTAGGTGCATAAGTTATGTTTTTCTTATTTTTGCTTCTCATTTCCTAATTGTATAAATCTAGATTGTGTTGTTAGTCCCAACTCTTTCAAGTTAGTTATTTTGGGTTAGGTTGGGAATGCTTAATTTGTAATATAAATTATAATTTAATCAATAATTGATAAATATATTTAAATAAAGAAAATAGTAGGTAGTTTTTTAGGACCTTTAATTTCTATTAAATTTTAGAGATAAATGTGTGAATCTATTATCCTACCTTCAATTCTAAGATATATTTTGTTGTGTAAAGTTATTATGTCTAATGTGATATCTAAACATGACCTAGGGGTTACTCCCTTCAATATGGACCATTTGAAATGCTCAATATATTTTAAGATCCCTTTAAGAATATTAATGTTTTTACACATTAGTTCATTCGAGAACACCTTAAGAATAGAAACCCATGTTTAAATTAGTTAATTGTAGAAGGGCCACTTTATGAACATAAATTTGTGTCAAAAGAAATGTAAAGAAAGAGAAATATGTTCTAGGATATGCACTTTTTTCTCTATGTGCTATTATATAGGATCATATGTTTTTCTCTATTATTAACTTTAAGTTCCTAATTATTAATACTTTCTCATTCTAAAAGTTTGCAATCACCTTGGTTCTTTAGTTCCATATTTTAATAATATAAATTTTACATATTCTAAAATATTCTATTTTATACATGATATGTGTAGCAGCTCAACATATGGAAATTGCAGTAGAGTTCCATGAGCCCAATTTTGTTACTAAAGAAGAGGATGATGAAGTAGGCATGGTTGATGTTAGGGGGGAGACACAAGCACAAATAATTGATCTTAGAGAGGAGGCCCATACACAATCTGATGTTGTACAAGGGTTAGGATCACTTCCTTCTACCGATATTCATACTATGAATCTAATTAAAGAAGAGAATAGAAAAAATTATTTCAAAAATATAGATCATTTACTCAAAATGGATATTAATAAATTAATTTTTTATGCTAAACAACCTACTACCACAACTAAGAGGAAATTTGCAAGAACTTCAAAGGAAATAATTGAGACTTATTTCAAAAGTCATGATACACCTAGTCAAACCCAAATGTAATCAACATTGCTTCTCTGTGATGACCTAAAAAAGACATTACAATTGATGAGTGTAGATTTCACAAATAAAGTGGAAAGATGAGGCCCAAAATACTTAAATATTATTGAAAATGTTAAAAAAGGTTTTGGTTCTAGATTGGGAGCCAATCTTGATCAACGAATAAGAGAATTTTAAGAAAAGTGATTTTGACATCTACTATAAGTCCACAAATGACAAGAAAGTTTCAAATCTCTTCACTTTTAAGTGAAATTGGCATAAGTAGGACACTAACAAGATATGTGAAAATGAGAAAGGTTTTGGATGATACTACTACAGAAGGAAATTGGGCATTAATGTGTAAGGATCCTCATTATAACAAGATTGAATATGTTGTTAGGAACTTGTTCTCAAGTTTTTGGTATGATCATACTAATCCCTCATCAAATAAAATAAATGTTCTAATAGATAGGATTGGGCTTGGCATAAAAATTTGACTGCATATAAAACATTGGTTAGACATAACACAACATGAGATGTATATGATGTTTTATGATGTAAGTCGTCATATAAAGTCTGGACAAACAATGTTTCAAATGTTATGGATGAATTATATAAGGGAAAACAAGGTTTTTGAAACTTGTTATTAGCATATTGAATTTTATCTTTATACTACCAATTGTTTTGAAAGTTCAAAGAAGAAAGTGATGGTTCTCAAAAGGCACCTCCTAAATAGGTAAGTCAATTCATGCCATCCATCTTATGTGATAAATTTGATGATGATGTAGATGGACCTACAATGAAATGCATAAAAGGAATTTGTGAAACATGTGGAAATCTAGCTAAAATTCCTTTGAGAAATGAAGATACTAACATTCCAAAGATGGTAAATTGCAAGAGTTACAAGTACATAAAGTTTAAAAATTGGGAAAGAATCCACAAGGTTAGATTATGTAGAAGAGGAGGTACCTATTGGTACATTTATGGAAAATTTACATAAATAGATACAACCGTACATATATCATTCATTTTGCACTAAGTGACAAGAAAAAAAAAATCAGTTGTTAAGAGATACTTTCTTAGTTGGAATAGCTTTATTAGTAGTTGACCTTACAGAAAATTACTCTTTTTCCCATCAAAAGGAGATTCAAACATAATATTATTATTCAGATCAAGTCACTATTATGGTGCATGTTTATTATCGACGTGCACAATTGCATTTGAATGGTGTTGATAGTACATATGAAAAATGAGTTGTCAAGAATCAATATCAATTTTATATTAGTGAAGATAAAGAGAGTGACATAATTTTTTGTCCAACATTGCTTTAAGAAGTTTTTTGAAGACTTGGCAAGAAGAGGTGTGAAGATTGTACAACATTTTATATGGTCTAATGGGTGTGTGTCACAATTAAAATCATCAACGCCATTTTATATACTATGTCTAGATATCATTGACATGATAATATAACACATGTTTGGAGTTTCTTTCAAAGTGGGAATGTAAAGGGTGAGCATGACAGTGTAAGAGCTTACATCAAACGTGCTCTAAGAAAACATCAAATGAATTATTCAAGGGAGAGCATATAAATGATGCATATGATGTTGTTGAATGGTGTAAGAAACACATTGCAAGTGATGTTAGCACATCTTCAGTGAGGAACCATGGATGTCCAAATAGAGTGTTTTGGGAGTGTATTGTCAAAAAAAGGGTCCTTCAATATTTTTTGCACTCGTTTGGGTCCTTGTGGATTTTGGATTAATCATGTCAAATATTGCTTGCATCACATTATTGTAGAGGTAACAGTTGTGTTTTAGGGGTTGTGTTTGAAGAAAGTTATTCATTCAAGATCTATCAACATCAAGTAAGATTCCAAGTCTACATCCATTGGAACCATTACTTACATGTTTGTAGCACCTTATAGCTAGGGTTTGGTGAGTTGCAACATTGTTCTTTTGTTCATTCATCATTCTCCTTCTACATTTCCTTTCATTTCAAGGTTTAATTACCAACAAGGGTTTTGACCAAGGAAAACCCCTATTCACTAACCCCCCAACATTTTTCCCTCTTCTTTTGTGTGATTTGTAGAGCTAGGTTTTTGATTTTCCAAGAAGCAAAGTTGGAGAAAATTTTTTAAGTCCCTAAAAGTTTTCAAAGTTGTCATCAAGCCTTGGAGAATCTTGGAGAATACCCACCGGTGGTATTTTGTAGTTCGGATCCAAAAATGAGTCAAAACGAGTAGAGTAGACTAAGAGGCACAAAATCCACTTCAAAATTACCAAAAAAGTAAAAGTATAGACTGATTCACAACTTTTGGAAAATGAGTCTCATTATATAGGCCTAATCAATATTTTTACAAATTTGGATACCCTTTTGGTTGAAAATTATTTTAGTGCATTTCCCAGAAACTAGATTGATTCACCCAACCTGGTGTATGAGTCCCAGTTAACTAAACAATAGAAAAAAATTTAAACATCTAGACCTCTATTCTAGCTTTTGTAGTTTTCTAGGTGTACACTTTAAGTTTCATAGATTTTCATTACAATTTATTAATCTTTTTAGGTCATTTAGCATTTGTTTGAAAATCACACTATGTTTTCCAATTCATTATATTTTTCAAGTTTACACTTGGTGGTGAACCCCTCATTATTCATCATTCAATCCTTAGAATAGTCCCTTTGTAAGATTTCAATCTCCTTTGCATTGAAATCTCAAGGGTTTGTTCTTGAATGAAAGGTTGGAAATAGCCTCTCTCCTTTTAGGTCCAAAACCCTAGAAGCAAAATAAAGCCCCCTATTTTTTTCATTTCATTTTGGTGAACCTGCATATAGAGCATCATAATTTTGATTTGGAGTGCATTTACATCCTAGATTTAGCTTGCATTAGGTTTTGCATTAGTTAATTTGCATTCTAGGGTTTCAAAATTTGCATTAGTGAAAAGTTCATTTAGCTTGCTTTATTGCATCTGCTTCTCATACTTACATCAAAAAACATAAAAACCATAAAATTAAATTCAAAAGTTTTGAAAATTTTCAAAAAAATAGTACCTAAACTCATTCACCACCTTGGGAAAATGAGTCCCATTGCAAAATTTTCACTACATTTTCTGGTATTTACAATTCAATTTCTAAGTCTATGTTGTCTACTATTACTATTCTATTTTCGTTTGTAGACTTTCTATTTCATTCAATTAATTGTATTTCGCATACATTCATTCATCTTGTGTATTTCTTAAAATTAAAATTGCATTTACAACATTGTTACATAATTTAGAATCTAAAATTTACATCATGGATATGTGCTTTAACAAGCTTTGGATTTCATTAAATTCCTTAGAGGATGTGTCCAGTTGTTCTTTTGGAAATGACCCTAATGACATTGAACTTGCTCATGCTCACTCAACTGCTAATGCATGTACTCCTCGTGATGTTGACATCATTGGAGAAGATGATGAAAACATGAATAGGTTCCTAAACAATTTTCTTGAAAACCTTGAAGCTAATGCATCCTTTTATCCATCCATCAAACAACAAGATCTTCCTATAATACCACCTCTTGAGATGTTTGGTTACTTACACTCTGAAACAAAAGTTGAACCTAAGTTCCCTACAATAGGTGAACCTATTTCCTCCACACAAGCAAGCACTCAACCATTTTATGGTAACAAAGTAACAAACACTCCCATCAACCTTGAAGAAAAATATGGAAAAGGTTTCACAATCTTGAGAAAACAAGGGTGTGACACAAGTGAACATTAAATTCATTAGCTCTTAGAGAAAAAACAAAGGGATGAAAATGCAAAGGGGTTAGGATATCAAGATCCCTCTCATAACAACAAGCCTCCTAGAGAATATCTAAGGCTTCGAGATGATGGTATGGTGATCTTTGATTCTCCTCCTGATCTAAATATCCTTCTTCCTAAAGAACAATCAATTACTCATGGGTAAAAGTACAAACCTATGTCACACTTTATAAAGGATTTGGCCAACAAGAAAAAAAAATTGAACTTTGACCACATAAAAGTGGTCTTTATGTTTTGAATTTCAAAATGGTGTAAACTAATGAAATGTAGAACTTTTGATGTAGTTTATTCCTATAATTTTTAAATTTAAAAAAAAAATTGTTTTCATTATGTTTTTATCAATTTAAGAAAAAAAATTGGAATGCTGAAAATTTCATAAAAGAGTGACTTCACAGACCATCAAGAAACAAATTGAAAAAAACTTTGAGCTCTATAAAAAGGTATTTTTATTTTTTTTAGAAAGATCATTCTGACTAGAGAAATACTCTTCCAAAATTGAATGTTTAAAAAAAATATGAAAAATGATGAGTTGGCTACCATGTAGAATGCCAACTAGAAATTCTCGACTGAGAGGGTTTTGACTGACCAAATTTTTGCCAAAACTCTCTTGTCTGAAAATGTCTTGATATTTCCAACCATAAATACATGATACATTGATGAGGGCACAGCCTGAGACTTAGAAAATAATGCACAAACAAGAGAATAATTTTATTATTCAGAAAATGGAGCTTCTTACATGCAAAGGATCCCAAATCCCCAAGTTCTACAACACATGCAAGTTACAGAAAGCTATAGAATCCCTTTCACAATATGCGAGCTTGTCCCCGAAAAGCTACCCAAAAATTAGAAACCCACCCATAAATAGAGCTCCTCATTAGTTTGGAGGAAAAACAACATTCAAATTTGAGTTTAGGTGGTTTGGTGCTGAAAATTTACAATATGAAATTCAAATTTCAAAAGAGCATTTACAATTGTATCTTCTAGAAAGTGTGCCAACTTCCCAGGGCCATAACTTTTGATATGAGACTCTGATTCGCGAACCGTTTGAACCGTTGGAAAGGTATCAAAGTCAATAACGCGCTCATAAATTGCTACACCAATTTTAGCAAGTTTCAGGGCCATTTTGGGAACTCTAAGTGCCTCAAATCTAACTCAAAAGATTTTCAATTGCAAATCTAGGAAATTAAAACTGCAATATCTTTCAACCCAGGAATAGAAAATAAAAATCGTAAATTGGGAATTTCATTATGACGAAAAGGGTATCCAAAAATGTAAAAGCATCTAAAAAATGAGAAACTTGAAATTTAACTATTTTTGGGTGATGCAAGATTGCCCTTACACCATTGGATGCTTCTGCATCAGACACCCAGGGTAATTTGAGAACTGAACCCGTCACGTCTCAGATGGTGGAGGAAAACCCAAATGGTCAACCTCTACCTTAGGCAACCAAGATGAATCTTCAATAGGCCTTCCTTTCCATTTCACCAGATATTCTTCATACTGCCTGTTCCTGGTACTCCCTCCCAAACGACTATCCAGGATTTCTTCAATCTCCTCCTTTTCTGAAGTAGGTGCTGGAATCCCACACTGTTCCATCGCTAGTACTTCCTCTGCACCACCTTCATGATACTCTGTCAAATCTAAAATGTTAAACACAGGGGAAATGATGAATCCATCTAGCAACTCTACCTCATATGAATTCCCTGAATCATGCCTCTTCAAAATTTTACAGGGACCAAACTTCATCTTCAATTTGTTATATGTTCCCACTGGAAACCTTTCTTTCCTCAAGTGGACCATCACTTCATCACCAATCTAAAACTCCTTATACCTCCTCTTCTGATCTGCCTTAGACTTATACTGCATATTCATCTTATTAATATGTTCTATTACCTTCTCATGTATATCCTTGATGTGTTCTGCAAAATCTTCAGCTTCAGCACTTATTTTCTTCTCTTGGTCCATCTTCCTCAATTCTGGAGCTATTCTAGGGCTACCTCCATACACAATGTGGAATGGTGATCTATCAGTGCTTTTGTTGAAAGAATTTTTGTAAGAAAATTTTGCCTCGGGTAAGATCAAGTCCCATCCCTTAGGTTTATCTCCTACCAAACATCTTAGTAGGTTACCTAGACTCATGTTAACAACCTCTATCTACCCATCTATTTGTGGATGGTCTGCAGAATTGAACTTCAACTCTGTCTTCAACTTCTTCTACAAGGTCCTCCAAAAGTACCCCACAAATTTGGTGTCATGATCTGAAACAATACTCTTTGGTAGACTATGTAGCCTCACCACCTCTTTGAAGAACAAATCAGCAATATGGACTGCATCATGGGTCTTGTGACATGGAATGAAATGTGTCATCTTCAAAAACCTATCAACCACCACAAAGACTGAATCATTCCCTAGTTGTGTCCTTGGCAAACCAAGTACAAAGTCCATACTTATATCCTCCAAGGGCCTCTCTGGTGCAGGTAAGGGCTGATATAAGCCTATATTCTAACTCACTCCTTTAGCCATTTGACATACCCTCTAGCTTTGTACAAACTTCTTCACATCTTGTGACAACTGAGGCCAATAATAATGTTCACTGATAGTGGAAATGGTCTTATCCTGACCAAAATGTCCTACCATTCCTCCACTATGCTTCTCCTTTATCAGGTTCTCCCTCATGGAACTCCTTGGGATACACAATTGACTTCCCTTAAATAACATGCCATCCTGGATTAGGAAATCCAACCACCTTGTCCTATCCACTGTAACAGGTTCCTTGCAAGCTTTCCAAGCCTCTACAAAATTAGGATCTTCTGCATACAGTGTCTTGAGTTCATTGAACCCAACCACTTCAATCTGCATCTTTGTCATCAATGTATGCCTCCTACTTAAGGCATCTGCAACCCCTATTTGACTTCCCACTCCTATGTTTCAAAACAAATGTATAACTCTACAAAACTCTACCCATTTCATATGCCTCTGATTTAATTTTCCCAGATTATTTATGTACTGTAAGGCCTGATGATCAGTATATAGAACAAATTCCTTTGGCAATAAATAATGTCTCCATTTATTTAATGCTTGAACTATTGTATAAAATTCCTAATCACATACAGAATACTTTCTCTTGGCATAATTTAACTTTTCACTGAAATAGGCAATGGGCTTAACTTCTTGGCTCAACACTGCTCCAATGGCACAACCATTGGCATCACAATCCACCTGAAACACCTTGTTGAAATCTGGGACGGCTAGAAAAGGTTGCTCTATCACCTTCTGCTTCAACAGTTCAAAACTTTTTGCTGCTCTAGTGCTTGACTTGAATTCTTTTCTATCCCCTCTCATTGTTTCACTCAGGGGTCCACAAATACTACTGAAGTTTCTAATGAGCTTTCTATAAAAACTAGCCAAACCATGGAAATATCTCACCTCGGTAGCAATTTTTGGGGTAGGCCATTCCAGAATAGCCTTCACCTTCTCTGGGTCCATCTTGAGACCTTCTGTTGAGACAACAAACCCCAAGTACACTAACTTCCTCTTCACAAAACTGCACTTCTTCAGATTAATCAATAGTTTCTCTTCTCTTAACTTCTCAAAGTCTCTCTTAATATGCATCAGATGCTCATCCAACGTCTTACTGAAAATAAAAATGCATCTAAATACACAATAACAAAACTTCCCATAAATTCTTTTAGTACCTCATTCATGAGCCACATGAATGTGCTCGGTGCATTAGTTAGCCCAAAAGGCATGACTAACCACTCGTACAGGCCCTCTTTGGTCTTGAAGGTAGTCTTCCATTTGTCTCCCTCTCGAATCCGGATCTGGTAACATCCACTCTTCAGATCAATCTTTATGAAGTACTGAGCTCCACTCAAACATTCCATCAGGTCATCCATCCTTGGTAGGGGAAATTTGTACTTGATTGTTATCTTGTTTATGGCTCAAGAATCTGTACACATCCTCCACTCCCCATCCTTCTTTGGTGCTAGTACTGTAGGTACTGCACATGGACTCAAACTCTCCCATATCAAACCCTTTCTCAACAACTCTTGAACTTGTTTGTTCAACTCCTCATTTTCTATTGGAGTCATTCTATGAGCTGCCTTATTTAGCAAACTGGCTCCAGGAATCAAGTCAATCTAATGACTGATCTTCCTTATTGGTGGTAAACCCTGAGGTACATTATCAGAAACAATATCTTGAAACTCATCCAACATCCTAGAAACTTCTTTTGGAACCTTCTCACTATCCTCCTTACTCTAGGAATCAATGCATAACACACACACTCATACTTCATACCTTCTAAACAATTTCTTCCATCTACATAACAAATTCTAGCACTATTGCATACCTTTTCTTCGGTCTCCCTCAGGGGTTTCAACTTGTGACAAACCCCATCCTTTGTCAAGGAATAAGTGTTTGCATGGCCATCATGTATATCTCACCTATCAAACTGCCATGGCCTCCCCAACAACATGTGACATGCATCCATGGGGATGATATCACAGAGTACCTCATCATGGTAGCTCCTGATCTTGAACTTTACTAGGCACTACTCATTGACCAAAACTCTGATACAGATGTAGGTGCCTTTCCCTCTTCAACTTCAACTTTGTGACCATCTCCTTTGACACTAGATTATCAGTGCTCCCACCGTCCATAATGACATCTCAACATTTTCCTTCACACTTGCACCTTGTGCTAAATAGATTCTTCCTCTGTTCTGGTTACTTTTCCTCAGTCACTAGGGCTCTCCTAATCACTAGGGCTTCTCCCCTTTCAGCATCATCAGAATGTTCTGATTGGGCCTCCTCATCTGCATGTGCAACCCTTCCATGACCTTCTGGCCTTTTTTCTGCCCTTCCTTGGTGTTGTGGATATTCATAGGCTCGATGCCCTTCTTCACCACACTAGAAACACGTTCCTCTGAAACCACCTCTTCTAGATCCTTGTCCATATCTACCTCATCCTCTACCTCTTTGATCACCACTGTTTTGATCATGAGGGTGGTAGAAGTTGTCATTTCTTTGGCTTCGACTGGTACCCACATTTTCACTTTTCTTTTCATCATCATTTCGGCTTCCTGAGGGTCTTCCATTGCCCCTTCTGCTTTTACCTCCTCATCCTTTTTGCTTGCCATCAAATCTTTTGTTCAACTTCTCTTCCACCTTCAAAGTAAACTGATACACATCCTCAATGGTGGTCATTCTAACTAGGCTTAACTCCTCCTGAATGCTTGGTCATAACCCATTAAGATATCGAGCTACCTTCTCCTTAGTGGCCTCTGTGTGACCCGTTTTGATGATTATCTTATGAAAATCTTTAGTATATTCTTTCACAAATCTAATTCCTTGATTCAACCCTTGCAATTTCTTGAAGAGAACTAACTCATAGTCCACTGGTATGAACTGTTTCTTCAGTTTCTCTACCATGCAATCCCATCTAGTGATCTTTCCTTTTCCTCTTTGATTTCTTTCCAACTAGACCTCTTTCCACCAAATACTGGCATTTCCCTTTAGCTTCATTTTTGCAAACTTAACCCGATTTGGGTCCTTTATTTCCTCATACTCAAAATATTATTCTAGCTCATTGATCCAGTCGATCAACTCTTCTGAGTTCAGACTTCTGGAATAACTGGGGACTTCTGCTCTGGGTCTTTTCCTGATCTTCGAAATGACCCTTATTAGCCACATTTGGTCTTGATCAATTGCTTCTTCTTTCTCTTCTACATTTGAACCTTCTTCCTCTCCTTCATCCTCACTTTCTTCCCTTGGGTTTAACCCTCTTTTCAACTGCTCTTGTAATGCGTCAATCTATCTCTAGAGGGCTACTAGTGCATTTCTTCCACGAGCATTTCTGCCACCTCGACCACCTCTGGCACCACCATGCCTACTAGGAATTACTCTTGGAGGCATCTTTCTTGACCTCGACCCACAACCACGGTCCTGGTGTGAACTGCCTCATGATCGGTGATCTGTCCACATGCTCAAGAAAACCCACTCTGATACCGCTTGATGACGGTGTATCCCAAGACTTAGAAACTAACCCACAAACAAGAGAATAATTTTATTATTCAGAAAATAGAGCTTCTGACATGCAGAGGATCTCAAATCCCCAAGTTCTATAACACATGCAAGTTACAGAAAGCTATAGAATAACCCTTTTGCAATATGCGAGCTTGTCCCTGAAAAGCTACCCAAAAATTAGAAACCCGCCCATAAATAGAGCTCCTCATTAGTTTGGAGCCAAAACAACATTCAAATTTGAGTTTAGGTAGTTTGGCACCAAAAATTTACAATATGAAGTTCAAATTTCAAAAAAGCATTTGCAATTGTATCTTCTAGAAAGTGTGCCAACTTCCTGGGTCCATAACTTTTGATCCGGGACTCTGATTCATGAACCGTTTGAACCATTGGAAAGGTCTCGAAGTTAATAACGCGCTCCAAATTTGCTACACCAATTTTGGCAAGTTTCAGGGCTGTTCTGGGAACTCTAAGTGCCTCAAATCTAACTCGAAAGATTTTCATGTGCAAATCTGGGAAACTAAAACTACAATATCTTTCAACCCAGGAATAGAAAATAAGAACAGTAAATTAGCAATTTCATTATGACAAAAAGGGTATCCAAAAATGTAGAAAAATCTAAAAACCAAGAAACTTGAAATTTAACTATTTTTGGGTGATGCAAGATTTCCTTTACACCACTGGATGCTCTTGCATCATACACTCACTTTTTTCATGTTTTTAGCTAGCCGTATTCGGTTGAAACCCTCTCAATTGAAAATGTGTCTACCACGTCAGCACTAAAAGGTTTCGGCTGAAAGTGACTCGGCCTAATGTATTTCAGCCAAAAATTGTTTGCTCGGAACCATTTATTTGGCCAAAAGTGTGACACACTATTGTGCTCTTACCCTCATAATAGTGACAAGGATGTGAGGATCACCTTAGGTCCTCCTCTAGATTCAACTAAATAAAAGGGTGGATCTAGCAAATCCAATTGGCCTTAAAAGTTAGAAAAACTAAAATCTTCGCACCCACCACCCAAAAGTGAAAGGAAACTATAATTTCTTTTGAACAAGAACTAATAACATTACTACCTATGAATCGATTAGTTTTATACCATCAAGATGCAAATGCCCCAGATTGTGCATATCATCAATTTCCCAGACATAGTACGGATGAATTTCGTGCATTTCAGTTGGTATTGAAAAAATTTCACTTTGATGGCAATGATTACCATTGTATGATTACCTATAGAGCTTTCTATTATTTCAACCCTTGTCATGTAATAGCTCTAGAATATTCTATTCTCACTATTACATGACCTTTCCCTTCACCTACCTTGGCTCATTCTTGTCGTGCACTTAGTGGGGGCAAGCAATTATTAGCCTTGTCCTAGTAATGCATTTTTCGTTGTCCCTTAGGTTCATCATTCACCTTTTTATTATATAGACTAAGATTGGGAGGCGAATGACTTGCTCATAGGTTGACTCACATTTTCCTTACTAGTATTTGCATTTTCTTTTTAGTTTTCTTTTGTGTAATTCCATGTGCATAATGAGATTCCCTATGATGTTCTATTTGATTTTCTCATCTCTTTGTGGAATTCCTCTATTTGTACCTTCATTCTTATTTATGTCGAACATCACTTTCACTTTTCATCATTATCTTTTTGTTTTTTTTCCTTTTGGGATGACAAAAGGAATCGATACATTCATGTCTCCTTTATGTTGACCCAAAATGATTTCTTTCTCTTTTCCTTTCCATTTCATCTTTAGTTTTTTTTTTTGTGTTTTCCTATTGGGGATGATGCAAGGCATCAAGACATTCATGTCTCCTTCATGTTGACCCAAAAGAATTTCCATTTTTCTTGTCTTTTCTTTTCATTTTTCTTGTGTTTTCCTTTTGGGGATGATGCAAGGTGTCGAGACACCCTATGTCTCTTCCATGTTCACCCAAAAAAAAATATTTTTATTTTCGCTCTCTTCATGTCATTCCTCTAGTTCTATGTGTATTTTGGGGATGATGATAGTTCTAAGCTCTCTAAAAAATATTGTATCAAAGAACATACTAACCCCAAATCCATAGATCCCTTATGTGTTTAGTGTTTTCATTTTGGGGGCAACCCCTCCCCTTTATTTTTTTCTCTCTCTTGCATGATGTAGCTTTACTTAGAAACATATGACTTGTCATAGGAATTTCCAAGTTGGCTCTCATGTATTCTTTCTTGTTAGCATTTTTTTCATTTGCTACTTTAAATTAATTTCTCACAATATGGTGTTTAGCAATTCCTTTAAAGTGGGGGCATACATTGGCATTATTCTTTTGCATTTTTCCTTTTCTTGGTTCTTAGTGCAGCCTTCTTACTTCATACAATGCATTTGTCACTTTGTGCATGACATTGGGTGTAATTTCCTTCAAGAGCATGATCTCTCTTAGCATATCGCATTCATCTTAGTGTCTTGATTTGATGCACTGCATCCCCTAAGTTGTGAGTTCTCAATTCTCTGATTGGTCTTTTCTTGGAGACATTAGGCACAACGTTCCCTAAGTTAAAGATTTCGCATGAAATAAGAAAGACTCCTTTGAAAATTATTTGCATGTTACATTTTTGTATTTTTTGTTATATGGCCACCTTTCATAACATAGCTTGTATGCCTATGGAGCCATCCTGTTTGCTAATGAGCTCCAAGCATATGAAGTTTTGCATGTCTCATGAAGCTCGAGTGTGGCACCTTATTAAATTTATCAAGAAGTATAAATTTTGTATGGTTGAGTGCAAATACCAATCAAAGGTATGAATTTCCCCATTTCCACTTGTATGTGTGTTAGTTCATACTAGCCATGAGTTTATGTTTCTCACCTTTTATAACTTCTCACCCAGTGGATAGCTAGGAGTTCCATCACCTCAAAGTGACTATGTGTTTTTTGGACAAATAGCCTAGATCTGATCCACATCAAGATGGACAAACGGTTGAAGCTTGATCTAATTCTTTTAATTTCTTTTCTTTTCTCTTTTTCATCTTTGGCAGTGTATGATTCACCTTTTCATTATTCTTTATATCATTTTCATGTGTGTTTCTTTGTGCTTATGTTTTTTCTTCCATGGGGTCTTGGTCTTGGGGGCTTGATCAACCCTTTTGATCATTTTTGTCCCACCTTGCTAGCATTGGTTCATTGGAATTACTGGAACCCCTCAAAAAATTCTTTTGGTTCCATTTGAAATTTTAAAAATACTTGGCTAGGGCCCTTGTTTTTGTCTTAGGGTTATGTTCCTTATCATTTTTTAGGGTTTATGTTTCCTAAACCCCTCACAATTAACCTATGAGTCCAAAAACCCTTGGCCATTCTAATTTTGCATTAACTTTTTGCTCTTGGTATCTAGTCATTCAAGTTACCTCTTATGCCATTAAAATCATTATGTTCACCGGCCCCCTAAGTTTAGGTTTTTCAATCACCAAGTGCCTTTTCAGCATTCAATTTTTCCTATGGTCGGACTTTATTTTTATACTTAACGACTTAAATCTTAGGCCTTCATTTCTAAGGGTTAAGTTCCCATCGACCTAGAAGTGGCTCCCTTTTAAATTAACTTTTGCAACATGTACAAAATTATGTTTTTATGCTAGTCATTTTATCGTCAAGGGTTGATCACCATTGTTCCCTATGCATCCATGTTGTTTTATTCCTTATTATTTTAAAACACACGAGCTGGAAAGTGAAGGTAACATGTCATTTCTAGTGGTTGACATTGCAATGTGTGTTTTCATCAGGACTGTTCCCCACATGGTTGTTCATTGTTTTTATTAAGGAGATAATCACACGGTCTAGTGAGCAGGGAAACATCTGTCACCTTTTATGGGTCCCACGAGGCTTTGGAGATGGAATTTATTTCTAGAGATTACAAATTGATGGTCGAATGGGGGGTGGTGTGGGTCGATCCTGACCACTCCCTACCATCCAATGAGAGGCCCACTTGTGTCCCATGTTTTCTAGTGAGAAAGCAGGCAAGTGCCATGTGGAATATTTCAAAGGCTCAAATGGATTCATATGAAGATAAGGTGTTGCTAAAATATCGGCTGAGAATGTTCTAAGATAAAAACAATGCAAAATTAGAACTGGTTCTTAGGCACACATAAGAAATTTGGGAAATATTTTTATGGCCATCAAATCTTTCAGGTGTTGGTACACATGGGAAGGTGAAATTAAAATAAGGTAGAGTAGGGGCTAATATTTTGAAGTTAAATTATGATCACCCCCCATTGTCTTATTTTGATGAATTGCAAGTAAATTAATTCCCACAGGCGAGTGGGTAAATGTGACATGGTTGGTTTGGTTAAATGCTAAGTGTGTGATTAATATGTAAGTTAAGTGGATGTTTATATCACTTGATTTTTCTAAGTATGGAGAATTATCAAGTGCGTGTGTTTAATTTTTTCATAATTAATCATTATGATTGATTATCTATTGATTCACTTCAAGGTATGATCGATGACTCAGGTTCAAAATAAGGGTAACTGATTGCCTATATCCTCACACAAGCTTTCTTAAAAAATTAATACAGACACTCTCCAGTTGTTCTATTTAATGAATATCACCTACTTGAACATGATTCTAATCATTTGATTGTTTATGACAATTAATATTTTGGGAGTAAGTGTGAATTCAAACTTGTTATTTCTGAGTTGGGTGGTGTTTTTGTTGTAAGGAAATTTGATAAGTTGTTAAGCAAGGAAATGGGTAAGGTAAGTGTGTCTATTAGCCTGGTTAGAAGGTCTAGGAGACTCAAGCCTCTTGAGTCTCAGGGTGATTCTCCCCAGAGAGAGCATGATATGTATGAAATCCTTGTAACTCCAAAGAAGAAACCAAAAATTTTCAAAAATTTTGCACAAGGTGTTCTCAAGCATGCTTGTCATTTGAGAAGACAAATTATCTTAGAGTAATTAGTTAAGGGTAAGGAGAAGAAAATTGATAGGCCTGAGAGGGAAGTTGTGAGAAACAATAAGTATCACCGGGCTTATATGGGATGTCATTAAGTAGATCTCCCATTGAAGCCTTAGATGATTCTTCTGACAGTGGAGATGAAATTGATTCAGGTTATAGCTAGTATCTCATGGCCATGACTGATTTGATTGATTCTAAGGATGAGATGGTGATGGCTACTCCACTTTCAATAAGAACCAAGCAAGCATACTTACTTTGATGCTGACAAGGAAAAGTAGCATCTCGTTCCATTTCTGAGTTGGTGCTTAGTTTTTGGGCCTTTGTGGTACCTCATTGTAGTGTGGATATTTGTTTATTTGTTCCTTCGGTGTTGATGGCGACATTTCCTAGTTCAGTGTGAACTTGTATCTTTTTGATGTTGTGATGGCAACACTTTTTAATGACTAGTGGGTTTTTTATGACTAACGATTTTTTGAGTTTTTCTTTTCGCCTACCTCTATCCTACAAATGATTACTTGTAACTGATTGGGGAATATTTTGACATTCTAGTAAAATTCATTTTCAAATGAAAGTGAAATGTAGGTGTAATTCAGCTTGATGCTTGTTTCTCCCTTGTCTTATAAAAAGTATTTCTAGGTTGATTACAAAAGGAGGTTAGTGGGTAGTTTTCTTTGAAGGGGTTATACACAGAGACAAAATGAATACTAAACTTTCTAGTAATATGTTCTAGGGATAAAGTCAATTGATATGTATATGGATCTATAATAATAATAATGATAATA
Organism: Sequoia sempervirens; assembly: GCA_007258455.2. Lineage (NCBI taxonomy): Eukaryota > Viridiplantae > Streptophyta > Pinopsida > Cupressales > Cupressaceae > Sequoia > Sequoia sempervirens. Next base: position 19,754 of record VDFB02327383.1, read on the forward strand.
CATATAGAAAAATAGTATAAAGTTTGTACATATTACTCTCCTCTATATAGGTTATACAGACTATGAATAACATAATCAATAGTTATCTTATTTTTCATTGTTTTTTTCTAATGGATGTGTTGTTCTATTCTTTCTTATCATGTCAATGAGTGTATGTAAATTCTTGAATATAACAGTGGGTTTGAAATAAATTGTGTTTGAGGATGCTAGTAAGAATTGAATTATGAAAATGATAAGTGGGGATATTGTAATGCAATATTTTTCAAGGATTTGGGTATTATCAAATATAAAATTGTTATCTAAACATGTGGGTATTTGGTTTGACTTCATTCCAATAATATGGCACTAGTTTAGCAAAGTAATTATACTCTAGTTGTGGTGACCAATTCAGTAGCTAATCACAAAAATACAATCAACTTGCTTCTAAAACTATTTTTGGCATGTGTGAATCTTATGAATTACATTGTCTCTTGTTTAAGTTAGTCACTACCATGAAGTTCAACCAAATCTTTAGGGTATTATCTCTATTAAAAATTTAAGTAGAATCATTTGTTTATTTTGTGTTTGATACCCAGACACACTAGTATTTGTAAATACAATATTTAGGATTACCCTCTTGGGTTTCACAAAGCTCAAAGTGAAGAAGTAAAGGCCTAAAAACCTTAAGTGTTGGCCAATCCTTACCCTTACTAATAATTGAATTCTAGAAAGTTCATAGGTATGTGGTAAGATTAAGTTTGGTTCAAGAAAAATAACCAACAGGAACCCCTCTTTATGCATGTTTGTCTCCTTTAGTGTGAGTTTGAAGTAGGTTCATCCTCTCACTAAAGTAGGGGTTAAATGTAGTGTCAGAAAAAGGGTCCTTCAACATTTTTCGCATTGGTTTGGATACTCCTTGTATATTTTGTCTTAATTTTGTAATGTGGATAACATATTCACATTAGGTCTTGGGCCCTTGTGAACTAATGGAATTTTATGTAGCCTTACAAAAGTGTTGTGAAGTGTTGTAATGCACTTTCACACTTTTCTAGGGTCTTATCAATTCATTAAGCATAATTTAAACATAATTTTAATCATAATCAAATTTATCCTTTCCTTATTTAGAGTGTTGTAAAGTGTTATAACATACTTCCACATTCATGTAGACTTGTCATTAATAATTTTTCTTTCTTATTCTTTAATTGCCTCTATTTTGCATCCACAAGCCTCATTTATTGTATATTTTCAAGGATAATCTTGACACCAATCAATAACCAATCATAATTCAAATTGTGTTGCTTGCTTGTGTGGCCCAAATTTAGTGTCTTAGACTCATTCACCACCTTGGATGAATGAGTCTCACCTAGATCGTTTTGGCCCTGATGCAGGTTTCACACATTTTAAGTAGTTTTCATTTTTGGTCCCATACATTATGTGAGATGTGACTCATTCACCACCTTTAGTGAATGATTTATGTGTGACCAAAATTTAAATTTCTAATGTTATTTTATTCTCCTAGATCTGATGTTAGCTTGTAGTATTATAATTTTGTGAATTTTTGCATAATTAAGTATAAATACAAGGTTCTTTCATTCATATTCATACCTAGCAAATTTTACAAGCATTTAAGAGTTCACAATAGATCAATAAGCATTCACAGGAGCATTCAAGGAATTTTAGGTGCAAATTATCAAGCATTCAAGAGCATCTTTCAAGCATCAATCATCATTTCAAAGATTGTTTGCATGCTATTGTTTTAGAGCTAACAATTGTGGTTTAGGGTTTGTGTTTCAAGTAGGTGATTCATTCAAGATCTTTCAACATCAAGTAATATTCCAATTGTATATCCATTGGAACCATTACTTACATGTTTTTAGCACCTCATTCCAAGGATTTGGTGAGTTGCAACATTGTTCTTTTGTTCATTCATTATTCTCCTTCTACATTTGCTTTCGTTTTTAGGTTTAATTACTAACAAGGGGTTTGACCAAGGAAAACCCCTTTTCACTAATGCCACAATATCTTTCCCTCTTCTTGTGTGTTATTTGTAGAGCTAGGTTGCAAATTTTCCAAGACGCAAAGTTGGAGAAAAAATTTCAAGTCCCTAAAAGTTGTCAAAGTTGTCATCAATCCTTGGAGAAGCTTGGAGAAAACCCACAATTGGTATTTTCTAGTTTTGGATCTATAAATTAGTCAAAAAGAGTAGAGCAACTAAGAGGCATACAATCCACTTCAAAATTTCTAGAAAAGTAGAAGCGGACTGATTCACCACTATTGGCGAATGAGTCCCATTGTATAGGCCTAATAAATATTTTTAAAGATCTGCATACCCTTTTGGCTGAAACATATTCCAATGCATTTTCCTAGAAATTGGACTGGTTCACCCAAACCTGGTGTTTGAGTCCCATTTTAGAGTTCCAAACCTCCATTCTTCCTTCTTCAGTTTTCTAGGTGCACACTTTTAGTTTCATTGCTTTCCATTAAAGTTTATTAATATTTATACATATTTTAGTATTTGTTTGCATGTCACATTTTTTTTCCAATTCATTATCTTTTCCAAGTTTACACATGGTGGAAAACCCCTCATTATACATCATTCAATCCCTAGAATAGTCCTTTTGCATTGAAATTTCAATGGTTTTTTCTTGAGTGAAAGGTTGGAAATAACCTCTCCTTTTAGGTCCAAAACCCTAGAAGTGAAAGAGATCCCCCCTTTTTTTAATTTCATTTTGGTGAAACTGCATATAGAGCATCATAATTTTGATTTGTAGTGCATTTACATTCTAGATTTAGCTTGCATTAATATTGCATTAGGTTTTCCATTGGTTAATTTACATTCTAGGGTTTCAAAAAAATTATTAGTGAAAAACTCATTTAGCTCAGATTATTGCATTTAATTTCATTGAAAATCAATAAAATTCTTCATTTGCATCTCATATTTACATAAAAAAACATAAAAAGAATAAAGTTCAATTCAAAAATTCTGATTTTTTTTTTAAATAGTACCTAGACTCATTCTCCACCTTGGGCGAATCAGTCCCATTGCACATTTTCACTGCATTTTCTAGCATTTACAATTTAGTTTCAAATTCTCTATTTGTTGTTGTTACTTTTCTATTTTAGTTTGTAGACTTACTATTTCATTCAATTCATTGCATTTAGCATGCATTCATTCATCTTGTGCATTGCTTAAAATCAAAATTGCATTTACAACATTGTTGCATAATTTAGAATTTGAAAAATTTGCATCATGGATATGTGCTTTAACAAGATTTGGATGTCATTAAAGTCCTTAGTGTATGTTTCAATTTGTGTTGTTGGAAATGAAGCTAATGACATTGAACTCACTCATGCCCACTCAAATCCTAATGAATTTCCTCCTCTTAATGTTGACATCAATGGAGAAGATGATGACATCATGAATAGGTTCCTAATCTCGATTTTCTTGACAACATTGAAGGTAATGTATCCTTCTATCCATCCATCAAACAACAAGATCTTCCTACAATACCACCTCTTGAGATGTTTGGTTACTTACACCCTAAAAAAAATTGAACCTAAGTTCCCTAGACTAGGTGAACCTAGTTCCTCCACACAATAAAACGCTCAACTATTTAATGATAACAAAGTAACAAACACTCCCATCAACGTGAAGAAACATATCTGTATGTGTAGAATCATGATGAGCCAAAAAGTGGCAATATGATGGATATTTGTAGGGTATGTAGTTGACGACTTTTTTTAACCTAAAATTGATGAAATGAAAAGGGTTTTGAAAGGATATTTTCAACTTTCCACCAATATAAATTATGCTTTACTTTGAATTTAATAAATAATTATTATTCATTTTCTATTTGAATTACGACTATAGTCGTGATTGACAGGCTGATTGAAAAACATCTATAGCTTTCAAACGGTATCATATTTTTGGAATCTAAAACATGCATCACATTCTATGATTTTCATAATATAGGATTAAAAAAATTAAATTAAATTTCATGAATTTTTGACCAAGTTAAGGTGGTCAGACATACGAGTTTTTATATTTTTTAAAAGTTGTAATAAAAAATTAATAATTAATTATTTACTTAGAAAAAAATTACAACAAATATGCATCACATCTGGAAATGAGTCCTCTACTTATTTCTAAAAAATTATAAAAAAATATTATCATTTTATTATGGTTAGGGTGGTCAGGTAGACACCTACTTATTTCTTCCCTGGAATTTAAGTACTTCATTGAAATTTCAAAATTTCACCACATAGATTTTTTTTGTTTTTAAATAAACCTAGTAGTTTAGAAACTAAATTCAATTTTCTACATATTCTATTCTTACATATTTTTTAAACAATATAGATAACTTATTCAAATTTTTATGTCAAGTTGCCTAACTTTGATTTTTTTGAATTTTTTGCCACTTATGGGCCTATTTTTTCCATGATGATCCTGCACATACCCATATGCAAAAAAATTCAGTCTTGAGCAAACAAAGATGTGACAAAACAAGTGAATATGAAATTCATCAACTCTTAGAGCAAAAACCAAGGGATGAAAACACAAAGGTGTTAGGATATTAAGATCCCTCTCATAATAGCAAGCCTCCTAGAGAATATCTAAGGCTTCAAGATGATGGTATGGTGATCTTTGATTCTCCTCCCGATATAAATATTCTTCTTTCTAAAGAACAACCAATTACTCATACCAATGAAAAAGATGCAAGGATCACCTTCGGTCCTCCTCTGCATTCAACGAAAGAAATGGTGAATATAGCAAATGTAAGAGGGCTTACAAGTTAGAAATACTAAAATCTCTATGCCCACCACTCGAAAGTTAAAGGAAACTACAATTTCTTTGGAACAAAGAACTGATAATAGTACCACCTATGAATCAATTAGTTCTATTTCATAAGTATGTAAACATCCCCCATTGTGCATATTATCAAGTTCTCAGACACAATACTGATGAATGTTGTGCATTTCAACTAGTATTGAAAAACTTTCACTTTGATGGCAATGATTGCCATCGTGTGATTACCTAGATTTCTATTGTTTCAACCCTTTTCATGTAATAGTTTTAGAATATTTTATTATGACTACTACATGACTTTTCCCATCACCTACATCAACTCATTCTTGGGGCATGTGCAGGATCATGATGGGCTAAAAAGTGGCAATATGATGGGTATGTGGCTAAGGAATTTTTTTCTACCCAAAATTGATGAAATGAGAAGGATTTTTAAAGGATATTCTTAGCTTTCCACCAATATAAATTATGTCTTAATTTGAATTTACTAAGTAATTATTATTCATTTTTTGTTCAAATTACGATTAAAGTCCTTATTGATAGGCTGATTGAAAAACATTTGTAGCTTTCAAATAGTATCACATTTTTTAAATCCGAAACATGCATCACATACTATGCTTCACATATTATAGGATTAAAAAAATAAAAAATTTAATTTCATAAAGTTTTGACCAAGTTAAGGTGGTTACACATACAAGTTTTTTATATTTTTTAAAAGTTGTAATAAAAAATTCATAATTAATTATTTACTTGGAAAAAAATTACAAAAAAATATGCATCACATAGGGACATGATTCCTCTACTTATAACAAAATATTATAAAAAAATATTATCATTTTAGTGTGGTTAGGTGGTCGACGACACCTACTTATTTTTCCTTGAAATTTAAGTACTCTGCATTGAAATTTCAAATTTTCACTCAAATAGATTTAAAAAACCTAGTAGTTTAGAAAATAAATTCAATTTTCCATACAAACTAATATTGTGGAGGTGAATTACTTTCTCATAGGTTGACTCACATTTTCCTTACTAGTCTTTTACATTTTCTTTTTCTTTTTCTTTTGTGTGATTGCATGTGCATGATGTGATCCCCCACGATGTTCTATTTGAAATTCTCTCTCTTTGTGACATTCCTCTATTTTTACCTTCATTCTTCCCTATTTCGTGCATCACTTTCGCTTTTCATATCTATCTTTTTCTTGTGTTTTCTTTTTGGGGATGACACAAGGCATGGAGACATTTGTATCTCCTTCATGTTGACCCAAAAGGCTTTCTTTTTCTTTGTATTTCATTTCATCTTTATCTTTTTCTTGTGTTTTCATTTTGGGGGTGACACAAGGCATCGAGACATTCATGTCTCCTTCATATTGACCCAAAAGGATTTCTTTTCCTTTTCCTTTTCATTTCATCTTTATCTTATTCAAATTGTTTTTTCCTTTTGGGGATGATTCAAGGCATCGAGACATTGATGTCTCCTTCATATTGACCTAAAAGCTTTTCCCTTCTTATTTTTCTTTTTTTTTTCATTTGTCTTGTGTTTTCCTTTTGGGGATGATACAAGGTGCCAAGACACCCTATCTCTCTTCCATGTTGACCCAAAAGGTTTTTCTTTGTTTTCACTCTCTTTGTGTCATTCTTCCAATTCTATGTGTATTTGGGGGATGATGATAGTTCCAAGCTCTCTAGAAAACATTGTAGAGAATAACATAATGACCCCAAATTCATAAATACCTTATGTGTTTGGTGTTTTCATTTTTGGGGCAACCCCTCCCCTTTCTCTTCTTTTTCTCTCTTGCATGATGCACTTTACTCAAAAAAATATGACTTGGCATAGGCCTTTCCAAGTTGGCTCTCATTTCTTCTTATTTGTTAGCATTTTTTTCATTTGCTAATTTAAAGTAATTGCTCATAGTATGGTTTTTAGCAATTCCTCTAAAGTAGGGGCATGCATTAGCATTATTCTTTTGCATTTTTCCTTTTCTTGGTTCTTAGTGCAGCCTTCTTACACCATACAATGCATTTGTCAATTTGTGGATGACATTGGGTATAATGTCCTTCAGGAGCATGGTATCTCTTAGCATATTGTATTCCTTTTAGTGGCTTCATGAAACGACACTGCATTCCCTAAGTTGAGAATTCTCTCTAATTGGTCATTTCTTGGAGACATTAGGCACAATGCTCCCTAAGTTAAAGACTTCGCATGAACTAAGCAAGACTCCTTTGAACATTCTTTGCATGTTTCATTTTTTCATTTTTTTTATATGGCCACCTTGCATAACACAACTAACATGCCTGTGGAGCCATCTTGTTTGTTCATGAGCTCCAAGCATATGAAGTTTTTCTTGTATCATGAAGCTCAAAAAATCATTTTTGTGTAGCACCTTATTAAAGTTATTAGGAGGTATAGCTTTGATATGGTTGAGCGGGAAGCCAAATCCGAGGCATGAATTTCCCCATAGCCACTTGTGTGTGTGTACATACAAGCCATGAGTGTTTGTTTCTCACCCTTTAGGACTTCTCACTTGGTGGACAACTAGGAGTTTCGTTGTCTTAGAGTGAGTATGCATTTTCTAGACAAACAACCTATATTTGATCTGCATCAGGATGCACAAATTTTTGAGGCATGATCTAGTTCTTTTATTTCTTTTCTTTTCTCTTTTTCATCTTTGGTAGTGTATTATTGGTCTTTTCACTATTCTTTATATCATTTTTATGTTTGTTCTTTGTGCTTATGTTTGGTTTGCCATGGGATCTTGGTCCTAGGGGCTTGATCACCCCTCTTGATCATTTTCATCCCACATGCTATCATTGCTTCATTGCAACCTCTCTTTATGCATGTTTGTCTACTTTAGTGTGATTTTGAAGCAAGTTCATCCTCTCACTAAAGTATGGGATAAATGTAGTGTCAAAAAAAGGGTACTTCGACATTTTTTGCACTCGTTTGGGTCCTCCTTGTGATTTTTGCTTAATGTTGTTATGTGGATAAAACATTCACATTTGGTCTTGGGCCCTTGTGAACTGATGGAATTTTATGGTGTCTTGCAAAAGTGTTGTAACACACTTTCACACTTTTCTAGGGTCTTATCAATTAAGCATAATAAACATAATTTTAATCATAATTAACTTTAACCTTGCCGTATTTGGAGTGTTGTAAAGTTTTGTAACAAACATGTACATCCTCTAGTATTTTAATTAATAATTTATCTTTCTTATGCTTTAATTGGCCCTATTTTGCATCCACAAGCCTTATTTATTTCATCTTTTCAAGGATAATCCTAACACCAATCAATAACCAATAATAAATCAAGTGTTCCTAGCTTGTGTGACCCAGAGTTAGTGTCTAGGACTCATTAACCACCTTGGATGAATGAGTCCCACCTAGGACTTTTTGGCCCCAATGTAGGTTTCAAACATTTCTAAACATTTTGATTTTTGGTTCCATACATTATGTGTGATGGGGCTCATTCACCACCTTGGGTGAATGACTCCCATGTGACCAAAATTCAAATTTAATTCAAATTTTTGGTGGGATTTTATTCTCCTAGATCTGATGTCAACTTGTAGTGTTATAATTTCTAGAATTCTGGCATAATTAAGTATAAATACAAGGTTATTTCACCAATATTAATACCTAGCAAATTTTAAAAGCATTCAAGAGTTCACAAGGGATCATTAAGCGTTTACAAGAGCTTTCAAGGAATTTCAAGGGAATATTATGAAGCATTCAAGATCATATTTCAACCATCAATCATCATGTTAAATATTGTTTGCATCATGTTGTTTTAGAGCTAAAAATTGTGTTGTAGGGTTTGTGTTTCAAGAAAATTCTTCATTCAAGATCTGTCAACACCAAGCAAGATTCCAAGTCTACATCCACTGGAGCCATTACTTACATGTTTGTAGCACCTTATTTCTAGGGTTTGGTGAGTTGTAACATTGTTCTTTTATTCATTCATCATTCTCCTTCTACATTTGCTTTCATTTCAAGGTTTAATTACCAACAAGGGGTTTTATCAAGGAAAGCCCCTATTCACTAACCGTACAACATTTTTCCATCTTCTTGTGTGTGATTTGCAAAGCTAGGTTGAAAATTTTCCAAGAAGCAAAGTTGGAGAAAAGTTTTCAAGTCCCTAAAAGTTAAAGTTTTCATCAAGCCTTAGAGAAGCTCGGAGAAGACCCACATGTGGTATTTTACAATTTCGGATCTGGAAATTAGTCAAAAAGAGTAGAGTAGACTAAGAGGCACAAAATTCACTTCAAAATTTCTAGAAAAGCAGAAGTGGACTGATTTTCCACTA